>SNQJ01S0037628.1:25821-79670 GCA_010110895.2 Picea sitchensis
TGTTTGCCTGAGAAGAGGGGTTGAGATTTTGGGTAGAAGGTTAAAAGTTAAATCTTAAGGGTCATGATCTGCGTATAAGTTTAGAGCCCTAGCTTATTAGTCCGTAGGGTAGAATACCCCACAACAATCACATACATCAAGCTGCCAACTGTTGATGAATAAGGGACCCTAGTATCTCCTCATGTTCCTTGGGACACATTTATTTGGTTAATTTGAAATGGATGGCCAAAGGTGTACTAACTGGTTTTGCATTCTACATTCTAAACCTCTCCAACACCTTCTCTATGTACTCACCCTCAGACAATGTCAATTTGTGATTTTTCCCGTATCTTGTTATTCTCATACCAAGGATTTTCTTTACAACACCCAAATCCTTCATCGCAAATGGATTAGCTAATTTCTTCTTGAGAATATTTATATCCTGCATATTAGACCCTGCAACAAGCATGCCATCTACATACAATAGCAAGATAATATAGCTTCCATTTTCTAGACTTTTAAAATAAACACAGTGATCAAAATGACATCTACTATAACCTTTTTCTTTCATAAACATGTCAAACTTCAAATACCACTGCCTTGGAGCTTTCTTTAGGCCATACAAACTCTTCTTCAACCCGCATACCAAATTATCCTTTCCTTTGACCTCATACCCTTGTGGTTGCTGCATATAAATATCTTCCTTCAAATCCCCATGGAGAAAAGTTTTTTTTACATATAATTGTTCAAGATGCAAATCTTCTACTGCCACATGACTTAAAATAGTCCTAATTGAAGTCATTTTAACAACAGGAGAAAATATTTCATCAAAATCTATACCTTTCTTTTGTGAAAACCCCTTTACAATAAGTCTATCCTTGTACCGCTTTTTACCTCCATCTTCTTCCTTCAACCTGTAAACCCATTTATTATGCAATGATCTTTTTTCTGTAGGCAACTGAACCAAGTCCCAAGTCTGATATTTTCCAAGGAATCCATTTCCTCTTTCATGCCTTTCTCCCACTTCTTTTTAGTATCTACCTACATTGCCTCTTCATAACTTTCTGGTTCACCAGAATCAATCAACAATAAATAATACGATGAAGGAGAGTATCGTTCAGGGGGTCTACTTAACCTGGTATATCTTCTAACAAAACTTGTGGGAGTTTGAGGTACATGTTGTTCCTGTTGTTGTATATTTTGATTTTCTGGTACCTTTGGAATTTATTTTTTAGTAATCTCATCAAGCACCGTGTATTTTGGTTTTTCTTTTTCCTATTTCTTTCCCTACAACTGATCTTTGTATATGACCTTCTGATTGAATATGACATCTCTACTCCTAATGATTTTGTGATTTTCATAATCCCATAAGCGATAACCAAAATCATTAATATCGTATCCAATAAAGGTACTCTTCTTGGATTTTTCCTCAAGCTTTGTTCTATTGTTTTTTATCAATATGGATAAATGCTTTACAACCAAAAGTCTTCAAAAAAGAATAGTTTACCTTTTTACCTATCCACGCCTCCTTTGGAATTCCACCATCCAAATAAATTGAAGGTCCTCTATTTATCAAGTAAATAGTAGTATATACAACATTTTCCAAAAACTGTAATGGAAACCCTGCATGCAATCTCATACTCCTTGCACGCTCCATGATTGTCCTGTTCACCCTGTCTGACTCACCATTTTCTTGTGGTGTTCCTGGAACCATTTTCTCTCTATGAATCCCATGGTATGAACAATAATAATCAAACTCCTTGCTGCAATATTCACCTCTATTTTCTAATCTGAGACAGTTCAACCTTTTTCCTGTCTCATTCTCAACCAAAGCTTTCCATTTCTTAAAAGTGTCAAAAACATCATATTTTTGTCGAATGCAATAAACCCAATTTTTTCTAGCTGCATCATCAATAAAATTAACATAATAATGAGATCCACCAAGAGATGATACCTGAGTTGGTCCCCATACATTTGTATGCAAATATCTAACCTTTCACTCTTCTTTTCTTTTCTGACTCTGAGAAATATGACTCTCTTATGTTTTCCATAAACACATTGTTCATAGAAATCCAAATCAATTTATTTAAGATCTGGCAACAAATTCCTTTTGTGAAGTATTTGCATCCCCTTCCCACTCATGTGTCCAAACCTATGATGCCATAGTGTTGTATCCACTCCTGTAGAAGCTAAAGAGATAGAAGATTTAGTATTACTAGTACATAAATACAATGTACCTACCTTGTCTCCTTTTTCTATCACTAGTGATCCTTTGGTGACCTTCCATGCCTTATCTGTAAATATAGATATACATCCTTCACTTGCTAATTGCCCTGTGGAAATTGGATTTTCCTTAGATCTAGAACATGTATTACCTCTTTCAACAACCATTGGTTTCCTTTCTTTTGCTTTATTTGTACCTTACCCATTCCAACAATTTTTCATGGTATATCATCACCCAAATGAACTTGTCCAAAATCACCTTGAACATAATCTAGAAAATGTTTCCTATGGGGTGTGGCATGAAATGAAGCCCCTGAATATACTACCCAAGACTCATAAATATTATCTACATAAAGAATCAAAGCATCTTGTAACACATCACATGTTACATTTGCTTCTTGATTTTTCTCTTGTTGTCCATATCTTTGTTTCTTTGGAGCTTTGCAGTCTTTCTTTAGATGTCCTTTCTTCCCACAATTCCAACACTCTATATTTCCTAGTCTAGATTTGGATATGCCCTTCCTAGAATTCTTGCGGTTCCCTGAGCCCTTTCCTCTATCCTTTTGTCTTCCCCTGTTCTCCACATTCAACACATTACCTAATGTCTCACCTGTACTTTTCCGTCACATTTCCTCGCTAAGGATAACACCAACAACATCATCAAATTTTAGAGTGTTTGAACCAGATACAGAGTTACTTACACCATGATCAAGCCATTCCAACTTTCTGGTTATGAGCACAGGATTAGAAGATCCCTGACCTCATCATCAAATTCCACTTTTATAGAACTTAGTTGATTAGTAACCGTATTAAATTCATTTAAATGATTTGCAACAAACCCACCTTTTGACATCTTCATATTAAATAATCGCTTCATTAGAAATACCTTTTTGGACTCCGAGGGTTTTTCATATAGTTTATTCAATGCATTCATTAACTCCTTCATTGTCTTTTCTTTTGAAATATTGAAAGCCACCGACGCTGCCAGGCTTATCCGTATCGTTCCTAGTGCCTTTCTGTCAAGAACCTCCCATTCTTCATCTTTCATGGCCATCGACTTCTTTTCTATTCCACTCAATGGTAGGAATAGATCCTTCTGATATAAACAATATTCCATATGCATCTTCCATAACTGGCAGTTTTTTTCGTTAAATTTATAGACCCTAAACTTTCCATCTTCTGCCATTTCTCCCACTCGAACCAGGAACCCATTTTTCTTGCGAGTTACCTTTTTCTCTTATACCCGTTGTTAGAGAAATAGGATCACAGAGCAATAAAATAAAACAAATGAGGAAATAAAACACAAAAGATACATAATATAATAGAGACACAGATATACGTGGTTCACCCAGTGTGGGCTACATCCACCAAAGAAATTTCGAGGTCCTTCCTTTTCATTATCCAACAAAATGAAGGGATACAACCTAAAACACACCCATTGTAACTTCCTCTTCTTTCTCTCACAGTCTCCTCTCTCAGAATACAATATTCGCAATAATACATAGCTGCAATACAATTCCCTCATAAGAGAGGGTTTCCTTCTAGGGAAAAAAAACCTAAAATAACTTCTATCGTCAAATATGAGACCTTATAATGAATGGTCCAGATTGACTATGAAATTACAATATTTTACAAGGCAATGTTTTCCAATATTTTGCTTCGAGGGCGCTGCCCCTAAATCCCCTACCAAGGGGGGCTACACAAATTTTCTCCACCCCCCCTTGGAACCCCCTAGTGATAGTTATGGGGGGAAATCCCGCCCCCCCCCCATTAGGGAATGGGGTCCAAGAACAACTGAAACAAACCTCTGAATCGGGAAGATAATCAGGCTCCACAACCAACATAAACAAGTACCTATCCTTCCTGGAATGTGACTGCATATCCTTCATCTTTGAAAGTTACAACTGAGAGTAGTCTCACTTTAAAATATGGAACATATAACATATGTTATATTCCCATAAATCCTTCCAACTCAAGCTGGAATATTACATATCCAAACCCTCTTATTGCTTGTCTAGTGTTAGTTCCATATCCTACATAGCAATCTGTGTCGATCTCTAAGAAAGTAAGGAATATTGATCTCATTCCTATCATGTAGTGAGATCACCCACTATCCATGAATCATACCTTGATGTCTTCATATGTCACATTGTTAATACAAACCATTAAGAAGTATTCTTTCTCAAATCTTTCAGCAAGACTATTAACTTCACTTGGGGTTGCTACCTGTATTCTTGCAAGCGCCTTTACATATTTCTGGTTCTCCTTCAGACATAAGTGTGGATAAAGTGTCCAACACTTATATTTCTAATGTCTACTCTTACTACAATAAAAGTAGAGTGTCTTGTTCCTATCTTGGAATCACAATCCCTTCTGGTCATCCCCCCTTTTCCTTTGTCTTGAGAAATGACCTTTTCCCTTTGCCTTCTTCTTTGATGGATTTTCTTGTGAGGACTTTTTTATTCAACATTTATCCATATTATATTTACTAGTTCCACAGGAAGCACATGGATACTTAGACCATATGTTCATACCAATCTTACTAGTGGGAAATATCTTCACTCCCTCTTTAGAATGCACATCTCTTCATGGAGATGTCTTACATCTGTTACCTTTCCCTGGGATGGAAGGTAATACTAACTTCTTATGAAGGACCTCTTCATCTGAATTTCTCCTTACTTCAACCATCCTTGAGAATTCTCCATCTTTATGGGGAGAAGACGAATACAAGGAATCATCTTTCTCGATCATACCTTTTGAAGGAGATAGTTTCTCTTGCATTTGAGAGTTTTCATTCTCTACTTTCCCAACTTCATGGAATGCTGCCAATATCCGATCCTTAGTCTGCAACTTTCTTTCCAACTCATGAAAAATACCCATATGGAATTCCTCATGACATATCAATTGCTCTTGAAGCTCCTTCTGAACTCTCCTTCTGAATTTTTCAATTAATTTCCTTCTGGAGCCTTAAATTCATGAGAGCTTGTTGACCAAAATTTGGTCATCTATATTTTCCCGCTCTTGAGTTCATAAAAGCCTTGATATCAAAAGAAGACATTTTTTGAACTTTTATAAGTTCACTCTACATCCCTCAGTCTCAGCTTCATCCTGCACTTTTCGGATAAGAAATATGTTTCTGTATGCCTAAGTTATTTAAGATCTGGTCTAAAGGGCTGACAGAAAGATTATGAATATTTTTTCTAAGTTTCATGTTCTCCTCTCCATTTTTGAATTATGAAGTGCTTTCATCATTTATTTCCCTCACCTTCCATCTCCACACTTAACCATTTTTCTCTTTCACCACTCTTCTCCATATGCTCCACTAGTCTCTACACTTAGACGTTTTTGTGACTCTTCCTTCATCTCCTCATCGGGTTCACGGGTTGGAAGAATCATACATTCCATCATCTTCTCACACTCCCTCACTTGCCAACCCTCTATCTACATAGATATTACACTCTCTTAACCCCTCTTCCACACTACTCAACACTTAGATTTTTCTTCAAATTCACGGGTTCAAACATTTTCCTTCCATTTTCCGTAGCCTTCACATTAAACTTCAACTTCTGCACTCTACACTTTGACCATCACTTAAATTTTATTCTCATTGTGGATCCTAGGTTCCCAAATGTTCCATTCTTCTAATGCTCACGAGTCCGACCGATCGCCCTTCCATACTTCGTTTCTCTGGACCACTTGTCCAATCATGGATTGGCGGGTTCATGAAAATTTCATGGTTAACTTCACTCACCTCCCTCCCCTCACCCCCACGAAACCACACACCCTACAACTAGCCTCTCCCTCCTCCCCTCTTTTCCTATTTCCCATACTTAGCCAAATTTTCAAAGCTATTCCAAGGCATGAAAACCAACGAATGAGAATATGACACATGGAAATGAATGAGCTCATGACACATGGAAACTCAACATTAGAGACACGTCACAACATAAAATTTGATCCGGATTTATGAGCAGAATGAAAGGAATAACAAACTGAATACAATAACACAGAGATACAGAGAACAACAAAAGATATCCAGTGAACAATAACTTCTATTGAATAAATAAAATAGGATGAAATTGTAAAACTGCAGAACTGAAAACAACTTGATTGAATGGTGGTAACTATCTCTGAGAAGAGATGTGGTTGTTACGTGCATCCGTCTGAAAAGAATGATTACACTAATTTTCCAGAGGCATTTTTAACATTACTCATAAATTACAAAACACTATATATCCAAAAACCTAACCCTAGGAGATGAAACGCCCAAAGTTATGTGGGCCCCGATGGCTAAGTTGGTACCTCAACTTCTCGGGGTCGTAAATTTTGCATACAACCTCTGTTTTAGGCACGCGATAGCCTGTTGGAAAGGTATTTTCAAGAACTACACATTATGATGTTAAATTGTGACTTTGTCTATAGTTTAACTGTGGAAATCCAAAAAAACATTGTTTAGGGCCCCAAAATGGCCCTGGAAGTACAAAAAGATGTACTTCCATGAAAATTTCCAAAATAAGCCAGTTGGATTTGGTGGGTGGCCACCAATATCCACCTAGAAGCTGTGTGGGGAGTTAGACAACCCCAAAAGTGTAGAACCCACAATTACAAATAATTACATAAGAACATGCCGAACTAACAACTGTCAAGAGGAGCTAGTTGGAATAGATGGGTGGTCACCAATATCCACCTTGATCAGTCCTCCCCCCTTATGAAGCATTGGTCTCCATTGCATTGAGTGCTCCCATCAGGTGAGGAAAATTCTATTGAATTTGATCATGGGTGAGCCACTTGCCTTGGTGTAAGAGTTTCCCTACCTTTAGAACTCGATAAAGCTGGATCCTCTATTGGCGAGTGCACTTGACCTGTGTGTCCACTATATGATCAGTGGATACATGTTCCATGCAGTCAGGGTTGATATCTACTGGTGTCAACTGTTCTACGATCCTTGAGGTGTCCAATAATGGTGGAAATTATGGCTGAAGGAAGTCCACATTGAACACCGGGTGCAAGCCAAGGAAGGGTGGAGTGTTGAGCTCAAAAGCATTGCTACCCATAGCCTTGGTGATAGTGTAAGGCCCATATATAAGTGGGAGGAGCTTATGATGGGGCCCTGTAAGGTGATCTTTCTGAAAATGTAACTAGAACTTGTCTCCCACCTGAAACTGGTGCGGTACCCGATGTTGATCATGGCACTGCTTGTACTTAGCATTGGCTTTCTGCAAAATCTCATGGACCTGTTAGTAGATGTGCTGAATCCGCTCAATGAATTTGGTGGCTTTGTCCGCCTCAGACTGAACATGTGAAGATTCTTTCTGTGTGGTTGCAAGAGGTAGTGCATCATCAATGGGACCCAAGGGTTGGAATCTAAACCCCACCTGAAATGGGCTATGGCCGGTGGAGCTATGGATTGCCTTGTTGTCGATGTGATGAACATAGGAAAGACTCTCATCCCATGTACACAGATGATTATATTTTTACATGCACATGATGTGAACAATCATATCATTCATGAACTCTATCTAGCCATCAGTTTGGGGGTGGAAAGCAGTGTATTTAGTGAGCTTGGTGTCTAACAATGACCAGAGACTCAACCAAAATGTGCTGAGGAACCTGTTGTCCTGATCTGAGGTGATGGTTTGTGGTACCACAAAATGGACCCACACCCATTCAAAGAAGAGCTTGGTAGTATCTGTCATTGTGATGCTTTCTTGCAGGCTGTTATAATGGCCATCTTTGAAAACCGATCGACCACCAAAAATACACAATCATTTTCGTTCTTGGTGGACGGAAGGCCAGACATGTAATCCATCGAGATGGATTCCCAAGGAATCTCGGGAGTTGGAAGAAGGGTATATAAGCCTTGCTTGTTGATGGCTGGCTTGGCAATGGCACATGCAGTGCAAGATCTGATATACTTGCTGACATATTGTTGAAGTTTTGGCCAATAAAAATGTTTTTGTACAACATACCCAATTTTCTCCACACCAAAATGTCCTGCCATCTGACTGTAGTGAGCCTCCCAAATCATCTTTGCACACTCTCTTATGGGAACACAACAATGGCCTAGTTGGCATAACAATCCATCCTGGATGTGAAAATCAGTGGCATTCGCTCCTGTACCCAAGAGATGATAGGTGGTGGTGAAGTCAGGGTCACCCTGATAAAGTTGGGGCCACTTAGATGCCTCATGCCCACAAGAATGGAGCACCATGGTGAGTGCAAAAATTGGAGGGTGACTAAGGTAGTTAGCGACACAATTTGTGCTCCATGTTTTATACTTGATGTTGATATGGAAATGTTGTAGGTATGTGGACCACTTTTGATTGTGGTCATTCTGCAACTTCCCATGTGTCTGCATGAATTGTAGAGGCTTGTGATCAGTGTGGATTATTGTCTCCTTTCCCAGAATGTAATTTTTCCATTGACGACATTATTGTACAATGGAATACATTTCTTTGTCATAGGTGGGGTATTTTAGGACAATATCTGAGAGTGTCTCACTATGGTATGCTATTGGATACCCATGCTGAGTGAGAATTGCACCTATAGCATAGTCAGAAGCATCTGTCTTAATCTCGAATGGTTGTTGCAGATCAGGTAAGGAGAGTATTGGAGCTGAGCACAAGCGATGCTTTAGATTATCAAATGCTTGTTTTTGTGCCTGAACCCTTGGTTACTTTGATGAGGGCCCATGCAATATGGGAGAATCCCAACGCAAACTTTTGGTAGAAGTTGACAAGTCCCAAGAAGCTTTGAAGATCGGTTAGTTTGGTCAGGGTTGGGTAGTCACGAGTGAATTAGATCTTAGCTAGATCCACATATACCCCATGCTCCTAAAAAATGTAGCCCAAGTATTGGACCATTTTCATGCCAAAGGAGCATTTTTCCAAGTTGGCATATAGCTTGTGCTTCCGCAGAGTGCCCAAAACTTGTTGAATATGCTGCATGTGCTCCTACCAAGTTTTGGTGAATATGAGGATGTCATCCAGATATACCACAACAAAAGAGTTGGTGAAGGGTCTTTATACATCATCCATCAATCTCATGAAAGTTGTTGGTGCATTTGTTAAGCCAAAGGGCATGACCAACCGTTCAAGGAAACCTTCTTTAGTTTTGAAAGTTGTCTTCCATACATCAGTTGGTTCGATGGGAACCTGGTGGTAGCTAGAATTTAGGTCAATCTTGTAGAAGAAATTCCCCCCCTTGAGTTGGTCAAGAAGGTCATCGATTCGGGGAAATTGGGTACACAGATCTAGACTGTGATTTTGTTTAATTCTCTATAATCAACACAGAGTCGTCATGTCCCATATTTCTTCTGCACCAACACAATCGGGCTTCCACAAGGGGATGAGCTGGGTCAGATGTGCCCATTTTGAAGCAACTATTGGTTTGGCACTTGATTTCGTCATTTTCCATTAGTGAGCGACAATAGACTGGTCCATTAGCCAGTGATGCACCGAGGGCTAGATCAATTGGATGCTTGACTTGACACTGCGTCGGTACCCCAGTGGGTTAGGAGAAGATGTCTTTGTACTCTTCCAAGATCCTATCCACTTTCTTCTGCTACAAAGAGAGGCTCTGTGTAGAGGTCACGGATGTGGCATCTCCCTTCTTCTTACTGCAAGCATGAATCACAAAGAATACAAACTTCCTGGTCTGTGAAATGTCTTTCTGCATTGCTTAGAAGAGATTAAAGAAATAGTGGTAGACGATGATACATCTGCTATCCTGTACAATTGTCTACCCAAAGTAATAATAACACTGCGGGGTCTAGACTCATACACAACATGTCACTTCCACAAATATGGCTGGCCTAAAATAACATCACAAACTTCAAGGGTAGAAATATCAAACAATACCTTGTCTTTGAAGGGCTTGATGTTGTAGGGAAGACGACACTGTTGGCTGACACAGAGATCTCATCCTTGGTGGAGCCAACCGATGGTGTAGGGCTGCAAGTGCATTGTTATCGGTAGGTCCATCCGATTGATTACCTCTGCTAAAATTAGGTTCTTCTGACTACCGCTATCGAAAATGAAATATAGTGAAGTCTCCTTTACCCACATCTATGAGTGGAAGATGCATTCCCCTTCCTCTGGTTCTTCTGGTTCGCTTGGTTGGACTTTGGTGGTAGCGCTAGTGGCACTGGGTTCGACATCGATGATCTTCTTCCCACTTTATCGATTTTATTCGGATTCAGAATCTGCTTCTGACTCGAAATATTTCATCTCAACCACCAGTGACTGCTTGGAGTGACATTATTAGGTGTTTTTCTAAGGGATTTTATGGTATTCACACCATTTTCCCATGTCCTTCTTCGACTTCTTATTACCCTTCTTGGGTTGCGGCTTGGACTGGTTGCCTGAGAGCATTTATCTTTACTCTGTCGCTTGTTTTGTGGGTTGGGGATGCCTTTTCCCTGCTTCAGCTGTGAGGAGTTTGAATATCCAAACTATCGCCTCTTCTGCTTAAATTTATGCTTGATCTTGACAACATATCTATAATTCATACCTAATGATGTGATGTCCAGAAACTCCATTTTTGTTTGAATGTATCTATGCAGACAACCACAATATTTGAGCACTAGATGTCGTTCAGAGTCTTTTGATACCCAATTTGGTGCATAGGGTATGGAAACTATTTGTGAAATATGGTACTGTCTGGTCCCTTTCCTGACACAACGTGGTCCATCTTGTGTACTGGTCCTCGTAGCTTCCAACAGGGTAGTATTGTTATTTAATAGCATCCTTGAAGGCATCCCATGTGGGGCTGATCATAAATATTGTAGATTCCTCTATGGCCCTTTTCTTAGAGTAAGTATCCCACCAGTCCTTAACATGGGGGACAACCTTGAGGAGTGCAAAAGTAATCTTTTCCCTGTCGAAAAAATTGTGGACTGAAAAATACCCTTCGAGCATATTCAACCATTTATCTACAACATCCACATCTACCAGTCCTTCAAATAATGAAATATCAAAATTTACTTGTACCTTGAAGAGGGTTGCATGGCTGCTTGATGAATATGCGTCTCATGTGGGCAGTCGCTGAAGGATTTGTGCAAAGTTTTCCATAATTTCGTTCCTTTGTCACGCAAGGGCTTCCTCGAGCAACATTTTAAAAGGATCTCCTGCTCCATCTTCTTTCTTCTTGTCCCCCATGGGTTTTTTTTGGGCTCGGCGTGGCCGATCTTGCAAAGGCCTGATTGGTTCGAGTCCCAACTTCTTGTACCCAGATCTTGTCGAGGACAAGCACAAAGAAAAATAAATGAAGAGCAGACTGCTCTGATACCACTGATCTGGATTTATGAGTGGAATGAATGGAATAACAGATTGAATACAATAACACAGAGATATGTAGAACAAAAAAATATATCCAGTGAACAATAACTTCTATTGAATAAATAAAATAGGCTGAAACTGTAAAATTGTAGAATCGAAAACAACTTGCTCGAATGGTGGTAGCTATCTCTGAGAAGAGATGTGGTTGCTACGTGCATCCGTCTAAGAAGAATGATTACACTGAGGCTCCAGAGGCCTTTTAACATTAGTAATGAATGCCAAAAATCTAGACATCCAAAAACCTAACCCTAGGAGATGAAACACCAAAAGTTATGTGGGCCCTGATGGGTAAGTTGGTACCTCAAATTCTCAGGGTCATAAATTTTGCATACGACCTCCATTTTAGGTGCATGATAGCCCATTGGAAATGTCTTTTCGATAACTACGTATTATTCCATCAAACTGTGACTTCGTCTACAGTTTGACTGTGGCAAGACAAAAAAACAGTGCTTAGAGCCCCAAAACGGTCATAGAAGTACAAAAAGATGTATTGACATGAAAAATTCCAAAATAAGCCAGTTGGATTAGGTGGGCAACCACCAATCTCCACCTGGAAGCTGTGTAGGGATTTAGACAACCCCGAAAGTGTAGAACCCACAATTATAAATAATTACAGAAGAATGTGTTGAACTAACAACTATCAAGAGGAGACAGTTGGAATAGGTGGGTGGCCACCAATGTCCACCTGGATCATAATTTGAGATACATGGCGTGATCTTATTGGATGAATCATCATGGTGACTGGGCATGAGGTGGATGATGACGGGATTCCAAAAAGTTATTATTTTATTCGACAATTTTCCATGGGCCATGTTATAGCACAAGTTGTAGGTTGGGAAAAGCTCGACCCAACCACAGAATGAGTGCTACAACTTGGGAATCCTACACCCAATGTCACCTCGATGTAGGTCCTACACTTCAAGGGTGACTAGGTCACTCTGGGGAGGCGATACCGATGATCCTAGGGGGTTTGAGATGGAGATGGAGATGGAAATTAAGCCCCTATAGGTCAATTACAAATGGAATTAAGGGTAGGGAGATATTCTTTGTAAGTCAAGTAAAGGCTTCCCCACATGTATAATGATTTTTCGGATGATTGTACCTTCCCGAGACACAAGAAAACACTCCTTGCAACAATATATGTTAGTTGAATCAACAAGTTAAGCTTGATGTCCCTAATTTGCAGCAAGAGATGACACTATATATCAACAAGAAAAAGATACTATAATCTGATCAATAAATGCTAAAGATCAAGTAGAAAAGGAAAGAGAAAGACTAGTAATTGACTAGCTAAACTCAAGATGAAAAACCAATACTCGTAGCATAAAAGATAAGGTTGTTGTAAACAATTGTCTACAAAAAATTATATCAGCCTTATGTATGTAGCATTCAATGTATTACAACAATAAAATAAGCCACTGAAATCCCCTCAAACTTTTCCAAAAAGTGCACTAGGACAAGGAGAGTAAATGTCCAAACTTTGAGCAAAAACCAATGGTTGACAAGAGAGTTATTAAAGCAAGTATGTTAGGGTTTCTACAACCCTAATGGATGAAAATGTAAATTTGTAATAGCAGCAATAAGTAACCCCTAGACGGGGACTCCCTAATGGATGTGAGGTGCCCAAGGCACAAGGAAAACAATCCACTTTGCAAGAAGTAAAAATGACCAAAAATCACGTTTCCCAATGCAATATTTTATTTCTCCAATGCAACAAATCAATGACTAGTGCCTTTACTATTGGGTTAATGGAGTCCCTGATCCAGATCTCGGGGTTTGAGATCTGGATGGCTTGAATGCCGAGAGAGGAGGAGCTTATAAATGTCAATCTTGCATAAAAATAAGCATGGACAAAAACAACATGTAAATGAAGTACTTTGGAGGCGAGGCTCAAAGAAGACCCTCACCTCTAAAACTAACTACTAGTAAATCACTCAGAGATAATGAATCTCACAATGAACAATATAAAATATGAGAGAAACCAAAATGAGTAACTTCATATTATGAGAAGGCTTGCTAGTCCTTTATATAGCATTACAAAATGGTCCATTGGACAAAGTAAAAAAGAGTTCATTAAATAAATCTCTATTATTAGTATAATAGATCTAACTAACCAACTAACTAAGTAGTGGAAAATAAAACCCAATCCAATAATATAAAGAGCTCATTAAATGTGTCTCTATTATTATAATAATAGATTTAAATATCCAACTAACTGTAGTGGAAAATAAAACCCAATACAATAATGGAGAGGTGGGACTCTCTTTGACCCTTATGGGCAACATGTTAGCCCAATTAATTAATGAGGAGGTGGACATCTCCTTGATCCACATTGACAATCTATTAAATTTATAGCTTTATGAATTTTGTATCTGAATTTAGACCATATACCCCCTTAAAATTTGGATCATTCCTCCCCCCTTAGAAAATGATGGTCCCCATCATTTCACCCATGCTAAAAAAAGAAATCCCATTATCACACCATTATGATTACAATGTGAAAATACCCAATGAAGAGAAGGGTTTTCTGTGGTTGACCCATAACCGTGGGTTTGTGGTTGACCCATAACCTAGTTGACAATAACATTGTACATCGGTAGAAAAATAAAAATAAAATCCCAAAATTTAAAAAAATAATATGGCAAAATCGTGACTTTGGGGGTTGTGAACGTCCTTCTGCAAATCTATTCATAACTTCTGCTAAACGTTATGCAATCCAATTATGTCGAAGACCCATTTGAGCTACTGAATTGATATTTCCATCCATATGTGGAACTCCTTCTGTAGTTTCTTGAGAAGGGAGAAAAAGACCTTTGAAGATGCTGGTACGTGCGGTCTCCTTGGGTCAAATACATTATGAGATTAAATCAATGATATCTCTCAAACCAGGAAGCCAAATGCGATTCCGTGAGATACCCATTTGAGATATTGAGGAAATATTTCCATACATATGTGAAACTCATTCTGTATAAGAAAAAATCATTGAATATGGTGGTACGCGCGTCCTCCTTGGGTCAAATACATGTTGCGATTAATCAATGATATCTCTCAAACAAGGAATCCAAATGCGATTCCGTGAAATACCCATTTTATATATCGAAGAGATTGTTCCAGAAATACATTGAACTCCTTCTGCAGTTTCCTGAGCAGGGATACAAATACCGTTGAATATGGTGATACATGTGGCCTCCTTGGGTCAAATACATGCTGAAATTCAATCGATGATATCTCTCAAACCAGAAAGCCAAATGATATTCCGTGAAATACCCATTTGAGATATTGAAGAGATATTTCCAATGAGATATTTAAGATCCTTTGAAATGATGTGTAGAGGTTGCAACACCTCTTTGAAGTTGGCTGAGTGTAGAGAGCCACAAAGGATGCCAAGGGTTTGTAGAGCAGCATGGGCTGTTGTAGAGGTTGTGGAACCTCTGTGAGCAGCATGGACACCCTGCAAATTTGTTGAAAATGTTGCAGACCAATGGATGTAGTGGATCCATGTATGGATGTAGTGAATCCATGTATGGTTCTCCTTGTAATGGTGAACAAAGATCCGAGGGTAAAAAAAAACCATGTAGTGCCTGTGGACCAACTCTGATGCTTACAGTGCATGGACCGACAAATGGATTCCGATAGTACAAAAAGGAGGTTGGTGATTGTTGCAAATGTTTGAACCCACAACATGCTTCAAACCCTTGTCCCAATGGAGAGAAAACCTGCTCTGATACCACTGATCCAGATCTCAGGGGCTGAGATCTGGATGGCTTGAATGTCGAGAGAGGAGGAGCTTAGAAATGTCAATATTGCATAAAAAGAAGCATGGACAAAAACAACATGTAAATGAAGTACTTGGGAGGTGAGGCTCAAAGAAGACCCTCACCTCTAAAACTAACTACTAGTAAATCACTCAGAGCTAATGAATCTCACAATGAACAATAGAAAATATGAGAGAAACCAAAATGAGTAACTTCATATTATGAGAAGGATTGCTAGGCCTTTATATAGCATTACAAAATGGTCCACTAGACAAAGTAAAAAAAACTCATTAAATGAGTCTCTATTATTAGTATAATAGATCTAACTACCCAACTAACTAAGTAGTGGAAAATAAAACCCAATCCAATAATCGAAAGAGCTCATTAAATGTGTCTCTATTATTATAATAATAGATCTAACTATCCAACTGACTAAGTAGTGGAAAATAAAACCCAATACAATAATGGAGATGTGAGACTCTCTTTGACCCTTATGGGAAACATGTTAGCCCAATTAATTAATGAGGAGTTGGGCATCTCCTTGATCTACATTGACAATCTATTAGCTTTATAGCTTTATGACTTTTGTATCTGAATTTAGGCCATATACCCCCTTAAAATTCAGATCAGTCCCAAGAAGCTTAGAGAATCTACCTCGTTGGAGGTGTAATCCATTTTACTCCCCAAGGCAAGTTTCTTTAAGCTAGGATTTAATCTAAGAGGGTGTGTGCCCTTATACCTCTCTTAGAAAACCCTTAATCAATGAGATGAAGCAATAGAATGGTGAAGACTATGGTGGGAGTGTATTCCCTTATACTTTCCACCTAGCTCCTAGCATAACAATACTTGAACTTGAAAAAATGATAGTATAATAGTAGAAAACCATACCAAGATCAAGAGAAATTCCAAGACAATCCACCACAAGAGCTAGAAAATAACCTTCCAAGGCTAGCGCATCACTTCTTCCATCAACCATTCACAAGTATAGACATACACAAGTGCACAAGAGCTAAAAGAGCTAATGAGGCCAAAAATTTCAGACCAAGCCTCTCACAAGAGGGAGAGTTATGTTTAAAATGAGATCTTATGATCTCTATTTATACAAAAATTAGCTAACATAGCTTGTCCACAAAATAAGGAGTAAAACACAATATTAGGGTTCAACAACCATAATCTTGCCCCATTAACACAATAATATTAAACAATTCACTTAAAATTTCATCTTTTTCACAAATTAAACCCTAATCTAGGATGACGTCACCCCTTTAGGGGACATTTTGCCACTTTGAGGAGGTCGTTGGTGTTGGAGAAGAATGGAAAGGCCTCCCAAGGCCATGTGTCAAGAATCTAGGTGATCTCATCATGGTGAAGACCCTCTTCTCCTCAAAACGTCCAAGTGAAAATGAGTGGCACCTCACCACCCAGCCCTAGCCCCCAATATCATGACGTCATTCTCAAAAGTGGGGCATTTTTCCCCTCCTGGGAAAATCATTTGGAAAGAAATGGGTGGGATAGGTCATCCAAGTCATCATAAAGGGCATCCAAGTCATCTCTCTTTAATCTAGCATGCAGGCCCCTGGCATCCAACTTGTGGGCTTGTATCCCCATGGAATCCCAAGCTAGGCTTGTTCTCCCAAAACTGTCCACCATATAGGTCCTGCAAAGACAAATGAACATGCCCTCCAAGGATCTCAAGTCATAACATCATGATAAGTGTACACAGTCAATAAATAAGCCATCTAATGATATGCATCAAATATTACTATATCAAACAAATAACAACTCAAAGACACTATGCGACTTGTGAATCTTAAGTATGGGAGGGTTGACGAGGTGTCCTATTGGGTAGATCTTTCCCTAGGTCAAGGAGAGCCTCTAATAGGTACTTCTCTAAGCCATTTAAGGTGTATGGGGTGGATGGGGTCAAGACTCAATGAACATAGGTATCATGACATACTAGGGGTCGTAATGTCTCATTCATGGGTGCCTTTGTAGAGGGTGTGTGGTACCTTCATCTGCAGTGCACTTTTTCCAAGCCCATCATTTGCCTTTTATCTTTCTTTATTTATATTTTCTTTCATAATAGCATAAGGAGAGATTGAAGGTCACTGCTTTGGTGTGGTGACCAGGTGGTGGCAATGTCACCCACAAACACCTAATGGAGATGAGAAGGTTGTCTCGTGATGAGACCCCCTTTCTCTCAGCCATGCAACTGAGAGTCATTGCCCTGGTTTGGTGACCAGATCATGACAATGTCATACCACTAGATATTCATGGACGTGATAGGTTGACTCGTGATGAGACATCCTATCTGTCAATCTACATTTCAAGCATTTATTTATTATATTATGGGTGCCCTTTTATTCAAAGATAAGTGTTTTATTGCTTTCTTGGGTGATCCCTGGGGGAAGCATCTAGAAGGTTCATATATGGATTTTATATTTTACCCAACACCAACCCCTCTAGGCCTTTAGCCCATTATTCACATAGAATGAGGGACAACCCCTTCTTGGGTCAATACACCCTAAAACCCCAAGAGATAAGCAAACATAGAGGAATAATGATGGAAACTGGTAAGTATGGTTGGGAACGGTACGATGGATCATTAAGGGATTTCCTAGAAGCAAACCCATTCCCAAAGAAGACCACTTACTAGGGAACAATGTCAACCACCAAGGTGAAGCAAGGAAAAAGGCATAATTTCCAAGCACATATCATGAAATCTAGAGCAATATAAGATACACCATAATCAAATGGCTTAAATATTGAAATGATGCTCATCATAATACTAACTTGTACCTCATAGAGAAAGGCCCACTGCCTTCCAGAAGCCAACTGGTGTGGTGGATGCCATCTGTAAACATGTGACCATCTGTGGTGGTGAGTGGGTTTTCCATCTATGTAAAGGGTACTATTGGTCATGTAGTCTCTCGGCACTCCATATCTGCAACTTGAGGGCCTTGAGACATCATCTCCTTAGTTATCCACAAAATGGGGTTAACATGTGGCTCCTACTTGCAGACATGTGCTCACTGTAGAGTGCATGAGAACCGCGACATCTCATGGTAGACCTATGCCTGCAGGTAAACATCAAACTGTCAAGTGCAAGATGACCTACTCATCCTTGTTCTCATATGACCATAATCCAAATCAACTAAGCTAGAAAAAGAAATTTTTGACATTTTTTTTTTAAATTCTAAACTAAGAATGAAATCAATATGAAAGTAGAGAAAAATGAAAATGAAATGCATTTAAACTAATATGATCAATCAATATGAAAATGCAGGGAATAAAAATGACTTACCTACTTACATGGGGCCTTGGGGCCCTGAATATCACGTGATGGATGATGTCAGGTGAAGTCATACAACCAGTGAAACCAATTGATAATTTCATCAAAGTATCTCCCTTGTGCTTAATCATGTAAAACAACAAAGATAAGTCAAGCATATAATAATCATGAGTATAAAAATACATATAATTGATCATGAAATAAAAATCATGAAGATGGGTGGGAGGGAGGAAATCTTGCTAGAAAGAGAAACCATCAGCCTGATCATCCAGCCTGAAAGTGTAGTCGCAAGAGTGATCAATACATCTCTAAAGGGGGATACTATACATAGACAATGACTTGTCTTCATATTCACTTAGAATATCACTGTTCATCGTGGACTGAGAGGAAATGAGAGATCAGAAGAATACTGCATGGTCCTTTGGAGAAGAGGGTAAGCGGTAAGGAACAATCTCGGGTGTGCAAAAACACCCCCTCTTCCCCTGTGAATCTCCATGGAAATCTTCAAGGTGAAAATACTTTTTCTTTGAAGAATGAACCTCTAACTGCTCTAAGGTGGCCACATATTGGTATTCCTTAAAATATGAGCACAACGGTTAGAAGTCATCATAAAAAAAATCTGCATCCTCAAAAAGGTATGCACCAAAAGATGACTGAAGATCACTCTAAGTATGTTGTGACAAGTCATCCTCGAAGGGGCGGAACAAATCTGTAACCATATCATCACCAGGATGCCAAACATATGAATCATATATGTATGCAGACCACTCCTCTGATGATGAAAACTCAACCCCCTTTGCTTGAGAGCTACCCTCAATTTCATAAATGGGATCTCTATCAATATTGAAGCAACTCACATCCGATCTACGTCTCCCAACCTGTATGAAATCATCAATGTGTAGATCGACCATGTCGGAGGGGTCCTGCACAAGATCATCTGTATCATCGAGGCTAATTGTTTCTTCATCTTTGTGCGCAAGATGAAGACAAGTTTGAACGGCCTCATCCTCATCAAGTAGGAGCAAACAAAATCATGCCTCAACATGTTGCGCTTCATCAAGATTCTTTTTTCTCTTCATGGGCATGCTCCTCCAATGCCTCTTCATCACATGAGGCTTGATTCTTAATGCAGAGTGCTTCATGTTCCCTTTTTTAAAAAGATCTGTTGCATCCAAGGGTTCCTCTAACAAATCTTCACTTCCAAAGTCAAAAAATAAGGCATCATCAAGATCTTCAAAAGGATTATCACTTATCATGTTCTCTTCTTGATGTGTGGGAGGAACAAAGGCTTGGATGTCTTCATCAAATGGAAGGGTAGATATGAGCACTTCTTCTTCATCAAATGTCTCGTTCGAATTTTCTTCATCAGGATCTTCTTCAATCTTGTTTTTATGAGTATATTCTTCGAGCACTTCTTCATCTATTGTCTCATCATGATCCAGGTGGATATCGGTGGCCAAGCACCTTGTCCAACTCACTCAAAACAAGTTTATGGAAATATTGGCAATTCACAATTTTTAGCAGTTTTTAACTTCCGTGGCCATTTTGAGGGCCTAAATGAAGGTTTTTAGGGATTGAGATTCTCAATGATTGCTGAAGGCTCTGATTGAGCCCCCAAAATTAATCTCCTCAACGATACCTTTCCAACGAGCTATCGTGCACCTAAAATGAAGATCGTGTGCAAAAGTTACGACCCTGGGAAGTTGATGTACTAACTTACCCAAACGGGGCCCACATGACTTTTGGCGCTTCAACTCCTAAGGTTAGGTTTTTGGATGTCTAGGGTTTTTGAAATTCCTTTTTATTGTAAAAATTCCTTCAGAGCCTCATTGTAATCATCTTCTTGTGAATGAGCACAACCATCACATCTATTCTCAGAGATAAGCCACCACCATTCTAGCCAGCTTGTTTTCCACTGCATTTTACAGTTTCAGCTTATTTCCTTATTGAATAGAAAACCAGTTTTACTGTATCTCTATTATTCTGTGTTAAGCATATTTTAATAATCTGTTTTCATTTTGTTCTTCTCATAAAATCTGGATCACATCATTGATCGAAAAACCTTCTCTGTAAAGAATGTGTTTGATCTCTTGAAAAGCATCTTCCAAACTCTAAGTAGCTAGCCGATAATTCTTGAGAAATTATTCAATGAGTTTTGTAGAAGAAGGGATACTCTTTGGATCACATAAGTGTGTGAGCCAATCCTTTTGACTTGATTCCAATGAAGATACAAAAATTTTCATAAACACATCCTCATGTAGCACATCTATGATTGAAACATACTTCATATAATTAGCCACATGGGTGACTGCTAGAGCCGGATCACCATCAAATTTGGGGCAATTTTCTCTCCAATCTATTGGACAATGATTTGGATAGCCAGGGACATTTTGAACATCAAGAGAAGGATACACATTATGGAACTCCCATGGTAAATACCGTGAGGCCATGGTTCCATCACTTAGGGTAGAGCCTCAATGGAGTCCCCAGATGAGACTAATGCTCATCAAAGGATAGAAAGGGGGAAAAAGGTGGGTTCTGGGAAGGTGGAGTCGCCAAATGAGCTTCAAAATGATCTCATCAAGAAGGGTGGAAAGAGAACTTCCCTTGGGTGGAATCGCCAGGTAAGCTAAGGGAAAGGCTTTGGAATAACTTACAAAAGTGTCATTAGGGTATGAAGAGGATTCAAAATCCTCCTCGAAAATGATGCCAAAATGTTATAGCGCAAGTTTTAGGTTGGGAAAATCCCGACCCAACCACGGAACGAGTGCTACAACTTGGGAATCCTACACCCAATGTCACCTTGATGTAGGTCTCGCACTTCAAGGGTGACTAGGTCACTCTAGGGAGGCGATCTCGGTGACCCTAGGGGGATTGAGATGGAGATGGAGATGAAAATGAAGCCCCTATAGGTCAAGTCTAAATGGAATGAATGGTAGGTAGAGATGCTTTGTAAGTCAAGTAAAGGCAGCCTCACATGTATAGTGATTTTTTGGATGATTGTACTTTCCCGAGACACAAGAAAACACACCTTGCAACAATATATGTTAGTTGGATCGGAAAGTTAATATTGTTGTCCCTAATTTGCAGAAATATATGAAAATATATATCAGCAAGAAACATATACTATAAGAAGCTCAATAAATGATAAACATCAAGTAGAAAATGCAAGAGAAAGACTAGTAACTGACTATTTATTACAACAAGAAAATCAGCCACTTGAATCCCCTCAAACTTTGCCAAAAAGTGTGTTAGGACAAGGAGAGTAAATGTGCAAACTTTGAGAAAAAACCAATGGTTGACAAGAGAGTTATTAAAGCAAGTATGTTAGGGTTTATGCAGCCCTAATGGATGAAGATGTAAATTTGTAACAACATCAATAAGTAGCCCCTATATGGGGATGCCCTAATGGCTGTGAGGTGCCCAAGGCACACGAAAAACAATCCACTTTGCAAGAAGTAAAAATGACCAAAAATCACGTTTCCCAATGCAATATTTTATTACTCCAATGCAGCAAATCAATGACTAGTGCCTTTATGATTGGGTTAATGGAGTCACAAGGAGCTTAGAGAAGCTACGTCCTTGGGGGTGTAATCCCTTTTACTCCCCAAGGCAAGTTTCTCTAAGCTAGGGTTTAATCTAAGAGGGTGTATTCCCTTATACTTCTCTTAGCAAACCCTTAATCAATGAGATGAAGTAATAGAATGGTGAAGACTATGGTGGGGGTGTATTCCCTTATACTTCCCACATAGTTCATAACATAACAATAGTTGAACTTGAAAAAATGATAGCATAATAGTAGAAAACCATACCAAGATCAAGAGAAATGCCAAGACAATCCACCACAAGAGCTAGAAAATAACCTTCCAAGGATAGCGCATCACTTATTCTATCAACCATTCACAAGTATATCCATACACAAGTGCACAAGAGCTAAAGGATCTAAGGAGGCTGAAAAGTTCAGACCAAGCCTCTCACAAGAGGGAAAGTTATGTTTAAAATGAGATCTTATGATCTCTATTTATACAAAAATTAGATAACATAGCTTGTCCACAAAATAAGGAGTAAAACACATTATTAGGGGTCAAAAACCCTAATATTCCCCCCTTAACACAATAATATTAAACAATTCACTTAAAATTTCATCTTTTTCACAAATCAAAACCTAATCTAGGATGACGTCACCCCTTTAGGGGATGGTTTGCTACTTTGAGGAGGTCGTTGATGTTGGAGAAGAATGTAAAGGCCTCCCAAGGCCATGTGTCAAGCATCTAGGTGATATCATCATGGTGAATACCCTCTTCTCCTCAAAACGTCCAAGTGAAAATGAGTGGCACCTCACCACCAATCCCTAGCCCCCAATATCATGATGTCATGCTCAAAAGTGGAATGTTTTTCCCCTCTTGGGAAAATCATTTAGAAAGCAATGGGTGGGCTATGTCATCCAAGTCATCTCTCTCTCATCTAGTATGCGGGCCCCTCACATGAAACCTATGGGCTTGTAGCCCCATGGAAGCCCAAGCTAGGCTTGTTCTCCCAAAACTGTCCACCATCTAGGTCCTGGAAAGACAAATGAACATGCCCTCCAAGGAGCTCAAGTCATAACATCATGATAAGTGGATCCAATCAATAAATAAGTCATCTAAGCATGTGCATCAAATATTACTATTTCAAATAATTAACAACTCAAATACACTATGTGACTTGTCAAGCTTAAGTATGGGAGGGTTGTCGAGGTGTCCTATTGGGTAGATCTTGCCCTAGGTCTAGGAGAGCCTCCAAGAGGTCCCTATCTAAGCCATGTAAGGTGTATGAGGTGGATGGGGTCAAGACCCAATGGGAATAGGGATCATGACATACTAGGGGATGTAATGTCTCATTCATGGGCACCTTTGTAGAGGGTGTTGGCACCAGGCCAAAGGGAAAAGAAGGACGATCGTGGGAAAGAAAGCGTGCAGAAACCAAAGTAACAACTGGTGAAAGAACAACATGCACGCATGCAAGAAAGCATGCACAAGGAAAGCGATAGATGGAGGAAGAAAAACACGTGCATGGGAGGAAGACCTAACGTCGATAGGGTTAGGGTTTTGGTAATACACTATAAATGGCTGAAGAGCCTGAAATGTATAAATATAGATACAAAGGTATCATATAAAGGAGAGTTGTTGTTATTTTAGTTACACACGAGCGAATGCGATATGTAATAGTTTTTACTGTGTGAACCAATTTTTGTAAGCTGTTGAGCAAGGAAAAGAGAAGGGTAGGTAGATCCGAGGATTGGATCGCAAGCTGTAGAGCCTGGTGCGATCTAGTTCGCCTCATATAGATCTTATCCGCAAGAGGGAAATTGTAAGCGCACGATGTTGGAAATGATGAACTACCATAATAAAAGAGCCAAGAGACAAATCTTTGTGGACGTATCCCAAGAGGGGGTGAACCATGGTAATATTTGTGTAATGTGATGAATGCATGCATGTCTTTACTTTCTTTCAACAATTAATGGTTAGGATTGATGAATGAGTTAATACATTGTTATGAATCTGTTTATGCTATTCAGGAAGTACATTGTGAAATATGCGTATGCGACCTTGAGGAATAAGTAGGTTACACTAGCAGCTCGTGATACATGGATTTAGCCAAGAAACCCCTATCTCCTACTCTGTCCTAGGTTGTAAACACCTGAGTCTTGCAGTCACCCATTTAAATCTATCTCGGGTGAGACTGCGTAGTGCATCCTGTGTACTACGTTGCCTTCTGGTTTACCAGGAGGGCCGATAGTTTTAGAGGCTTTGTTGGAAACCCGAGTGACATGAACCTTGGGTCAATAACTCAGATGACCAGAGAAAGGAAAACTAGCCAACAACTGGTTCTGTTGTTGTGTTAAGAGGAATAAGAAAGGACCGAGTAGACGAGATAAAGTGAATGAGAATCAAAGGAGTGAAACCGAAGAACAATGAGCCATTAGAAGGGAATTTTGAGACCTTGGAATCCCACGAAAGCGAAAATCGAGGGCTGGTTGAGAACTAAAGAACTAGAGTTTGCAGAAAAAGATAATGGAAACCATAGAATCACACCGCATAAATACCCGGATAAATACGTATTTATTGACTTACACGAAGTCTTTTTCTGTGATTTTATGCATCTACTACAGGAGTGGATCCTAAGGTTGAAGGATACCCACGCAACAAACCAGATTTGACAGCTAGATTGGAACCCAATACAGATTGAGCAGGTACAACAGGTGAACAACAAATTCACCCGCGCAGTAGACTTTTGGCTTGACAGTATTGTGGCAGGCTTCATCACAGAGTTTGTAGTAGACACAACGAAGTCATACAGTGCAACTGAGCAAGAATTTCTACGAGGACCCCGAGGAAGGTACATTCGATCATTGTATACTTCTATCAAGATACTGTTGTATAACAAAGGTGTGATGACAATGGAATCAGACAACTAGACTTCCCTGCGTGCATGGGGGAAGGGAGAAAGCATTGACAAATAATGGAGGAATGGAAGGAGGGCAGGATAAAGACAAGAAGGAGGAGGAACCCTTGGACCCGATCTTGATGGATGATGACCAGCTTAAGTGGATCTTGGCATCATCAGGAACGATGTGTAGCGGAGTACCCTACCAATATAAGGTGAATACCAAGAAGAGAGCCATAGCCGAAAGGGAGGGCTTGGCGAGTGATGAGGAAGAGGTAGAGGATCTCCGGGCTATGGAGCAGATTGAGAAATCCTGTGCGCCACCTATGAGAGGAAAACAAGAGGCCCAAGAACATGAGGAGAAGGCAGCCATCCCTTCCATATTAATGTCAATGTGGAACCCATAAACCCATGTGTGACCAATACACCAAAGAGAACACCATCATTTAGACAACAGAAGTTCAGAGGAAGTCTGACAACAGGAAGTACATCTACACAAGAAGCAACAACTGGAGGAGCCAGTTTAGGCAACCTTAGTCAAGTATCTACATCGTGCAGAGGAGGGATTAGCTCAGTATTCAGAATGGTAGGACATGATTCTACTATCAGGTTACCAGAGTTTCACGGAGAAGCAACAGAAGACCCTAAGAAGCATTTTTTCATTTTCACAAAAATCTGGGAAGCAAAAGCAGATCATCGATGAAGATACCAAACTCGTGCAGCTAGGGATCACACTAAGAGACCGCGCGCTAGACTGGTACATGAGTCTAGACATGAACAATGTTCTTGGGACAACAAGGACACTGGCCGACATTAAGAAACTATTGATAAATGAGTTCCAGAAGCCGAGCTCAAAGGATCAATACATGAACGGGATGATTGAAATAAGACAGAAACCAGGAGAATCTGTATGGGAGATTGATCAGAGATTCAAGCGATTAAAGGGAAAGTTAAAATACCTTGTGACCGATATGCAACATTGACATTTGTTTGTTAACTCACTACTCCCACAGTTAAAATATCCCTTACAACAACAGAAGTTTCAGACGCAGGCAGAGGCTCTGCAGGCAGCCTTACAATTGGAAGAGAATTAGTACTAGCAGACGAACCCAACTATCGAAGAGCTGAAGGAGGATCTGAAGAACTTAACATTTCAGCTGAACTAGAATAAGAACAAGGACAAACGGGAAGCCATTTGGTGCACCACCTGCAGGACGAAAGGACACCATAAGAACGAATGCCCAAAATTCACGCAGTATATGGTGATAGGTATGCCAAACCCGCTACCACAGGGAGGATTATGGTGCAAAATATGCAAGAAACCAGGTCATGACCCTTACCACTACACGATGATGCAGAAATACCAAACAGTTCCAAAGAATTCATATTGCAGCTTTTGTAAGTCAGTAGGCCACGACGAAAAAGATTGCAGAACTATGGAGATGATGCGGGAAAGAACATTAGACGCATACAAGGTACAGGCTGAAATGATGACTGGGAAAGCAGCGCCATAGTTCAATCAAGCCCCAACCCCATACAACATTGTGCAATAGTAGTATAATACCGCGCATCAACCCTACAATAATGCGCAACCGCAGTACAACCCGACACAGCCCCAATATAATACCGCGCAATATAATCAAGCACCACAGTATAACATGCCGAGAGGTGATCACGCAGGATATAGAGGAGCAGGATGAGCCCGAGGAGGTTTCAGACACGGTAGAGGACCTGTCACATGTCACAATTGCCAGCAACCAGGACATTACGCATGGGAATGTCCACTGCCACAAGTGACTTGTATGTATTGTCGCGCATTGGACCACGATACAGAGGAATGTCTGACATTACTCGTAAATATTTAGGAAAAAAGGAACCAAAACAATCAGAATGTTCAATGGATCTCAGCTGAAGCAAGGGATGATGGACGTAACATCAACATAGTCACTCGAGGAGGAACGAAAATAGGAAATGACGCAGTTTGAACGGAACAAGCGTCGAACCAATGGGTAAAGAAGAAAACGGACCCCAAGAAGCAGTTTGACACACACAAGGAAAATGATATCTTTATAGAAGCCCGACAAGAATTTCAGAAGGAGGACATAACGTTGATCGCACAACAAAGAAAGGAAGCTTCGAAATACGAGATGCCACCATCACTGGACCACACCAACAGAATGCAACCCAAGGGACAAGTAAGTACTATCAAAGACTTTTTTCAATCATGTGTCAAAGTGTTAAGCGATCCTTCATCTGTCAAAGTATTAAAAAACATCCTAGAGAAATGTAGCAGTGAGACGGAACAAAAGCCAGAACAAAAAACTGTCAACCATCTACACACGAGAAGAAGAACAAGTAGGGAATTTAGACTAAATGCTAACATTGGGGATTTCAATATGGGAGAAATTATACTATATCTAGGATACAAAGTGAATGTACTACCAAAGACCACATGGCAATGCATGGGGGAACCAACATTGGGATACTCAATCGTTCAATTAAAGATAGAAAATCAACATAGAGTTCTACCAATAGGTAGACTGAAAGGAGTGAAAATATATCTGGATGGAGTACGCACTAAGGCAAACTTTGAAGTCATCGAAATAGTAGATGGCACAACACCCTACCCGACACTACTTGGTCTGGATGGGCATTCGACAACTAGGCCATAATTATCTTAAAAACCAGAATAATGACATTTGCGTCGGGAGAATATAGGGTCATAACACCACTAGACCCATCAGAAGGGGAGAGGTTCGTAAAACCCACTTGTCTGGATTTAGAAGAGATCGACCAGTTGTACAGAACAACTGCACGCGATGAGGACTACGTAAACCCAATTGCTGACGGGGTACTCAGTTGGCGGAGCATTACTTCATGCGCAACGGACTCAGACACCGGGTTAGAAAACTGGTAGCAGAGACTACACAAAGTATCCACAAGAAGATGTGCAAGAATAAACCGTGCAGTAAGATGGGTTGGTATAGAAATCAGAGAACCACCCAGTTTTCACAGACTAAATGATTTGGAAACTTTCTTGACACAATATGAAGATGAAGTGTTATAAAATCGGAGATTACTAGCACTGGATTTAGCACTAAATGCCACACCTGCAAGATGGTGGGGTGCACACAAGGAGACCATCACAGACTGGTATCAATGTAAGCGATTACTGCGCATACGGTTCGGTGCAGAACAAACATGTAACAAACAACATAAATATGAAGGACTAGGAAAACCAGCGCAACACTTGGAGGCATGTCAAACATTGTGGAAAATGACACCACCAGAGGAATGGCCTCACCACTTCATTCATACGTTAGAGGGAATACCAGCGAACTGGTATACAGACCAGGAATTGTGCAAAGGAACCAAGGTATGGGCAACACTCCAACATAACTTTACAGTCACTTTCTCATTCGAGCATGAGAACCCCAACATAGACACGGCCCTGAAACGGATCAGAGGCATCATATTCTTTAAATAATCGAATATAGAACTTATCATAGAAGAACAACAGTGGAATAAGCAAACAGTCAAGGAACTACTGTCATGTTACCATGTGCAGGAGGCAACACCAGATGAAGACGATCCACACGATATTTAGATTGAAGAAGTGGAAGGAGAAAGAGATGTGGAAGGACCACCTATAGAATCATAAGTCATTTATGCACCAATCAAGATAAATAAGGTTAACATCGGGACCGTCGAGCAACCCAAAATGGCCAGCATTGGAGATTACTGGGATGGGCAAATAGTAGAAAGAATCACAGAATTATTGCACGAATATAGCGACCTTTTTCCCACAACCTTTACAGAGATGAAGGGCATCACTAGAGAATTAGGAGAAATGAAGATTCCACTCATATATGACGTGAGACCTATTAAACAACGACCCTACAGACTGAACCCCATATATAAACAAAATGTTAAAGAGGAGATCGATAGGATGCTCGAAGCCGACATCATCGAACCAGTCGAGGAATCAAAATGGATAAGCCCAATGGTAGTACAAGACAAGAAACAGGGAAGATGGATCAGGATATGTGTCTACTTGAGGAAGTTGAACGATGCATGCCTACACGACCCATTCCCTACACCGTTCACGGATGAAGTATTAGAGAATGTAGGGGGCACAAAGCTTACTCATTCATTGATGGATTCTCAGGTTACCATCAAATTAAAATAGCACAGGAGGATAGACACAAGACCACGTTTGAGATAGAGTGGGGATATTATCAGTACACAGTCATTCCATTCAGACTGAAGAATGCACCCGCGATATTCTCTAGAGTGGCCATCGCAACATTTAAGGAATTCATCCATGAATTTCTCGAAGTATACCTGAATGATTGGACAGTTTATAGTATGTTGAAAAACCATGTGGAAGTTTTACGACTAATGCTAGAATGATGCAGACAGTGTAAGATATCACTGAATATCAAGAAATGCATATTTGGAACAGTGTTTGGGATACTATTGGGACACATACTATGCAAACAAGGCTTGCTAGTGGACCCGAAAAAAATCGCAGTCATCATTAACCTACCAACACCAAAAAAGTCCACCAGCTAAGAGCAACGTTAGGACACATAGGATACTACAGGAAATTCGTTAAAGGCTATGCACAGATCACAACACCAATGGAAAACTTGTTGAGGAAGGATACATACTATCAATGGAATGACGAGTGTCAACACGGTCTGGATACCTTGAAGTAAAATATGGTCACCGCACCTATATTAGTATTTCCATATTGGGAGAAGACATTCCATGTACATGTAGATGCATCAACGATAACACTTGCAGCTATCCTAGCACAACCAGGAGCAGGAGACTTAGATCACCCGATAGCATTCGCAAGCAAAAAATTATCAGACTCATAACATAATTATAACACGACAGAAAGAGAAGGCCTAGCTATGGTTTATGCACTACAGAAGTTCAAACATTACCTGTTGGGAAAACACTTTAAGATGTTTACAGATCACTTAGCCCTGAAATACCTAGTCAACAAGCTAGTGTTGGGGGGGAGAATCTGTCGATGGTTATTGCTATTTCAAGAATTTGACTTTGAAGTCATAGTTAAACCAGGAAAACTGAATGCAGGACCTGACCACCTATCAAGGGTCACCAATGGAGAAGAACCGACGAATTTAGAAGACAACTTTCCGGACGCACAATTATTCTTAGTACAGATTACTGATGACTACTTCACAGAAATCATCCAATACTTGAGCACAGGCACCGCGCCACAAGAATATACCACTATGCAGAAGAAGAACCTGGTAGTCCACGCAGTCGACTATCAATTTATCGTAAGACATCTATACAAGATGGGTGCAGATAGCATCTTACGAAGATACATGTTAGAGCACGAACGTCCAACAATTCTAGCAGAATCCCATGAGGGAATGGAAGAAGGGAATTATGTAGGAAAAGCTACCATGTAGAAGGTACTACTCGCAGGATTATGGTGGCCAATGATCCATAGAGACTCGAAAGAGTACTGTCAACGATGTGATGTTTGTCAAAGGGTAGGCAAACCCAACAGAAGGGATGAGATGCCATTACAACCACAAGTAACATTACAAGCCTTCGAAAAATGGGCGATAGACTTTGTGGGACCCATTAACCCACCAACCAAAAGAATAGGGGCAAGATACATTATCACAACGAAGGAATACCTAACAAGATGGACGGAAGTTGCACTGGTAAAAGATTGTAGTGCAGAGATAGCTGCACACTTCTTGTTTGAACATGTAATCACCAGATTTGGGTGCCCAAGAGTTTTGATGAGTGACCGAGGCACGCACTTCATAAACAACACCATTCACGCGATGCTCGAAGAGTTTGAAGTTCATCACCAGAAAATCACATCGTATCATCCACAAGCATATGGCAAAGTAGAAGCCTTCAACAAAATTCTTGAGAACGCACTGACAAAGATCTGTAACGTCAACAGAGATGACTGGGACCTTAAAGTACCAGTAGTATTATGGGCGTATCGGACTACATGCAAAAAATTGACAGGGCACACACCATTCAAACTAGTCTACGGCCACGAAGCAGTCATGCCTTTAGAATTCTTAATACCCAGTCTACGTGTAGCAACGATCACACAAATGACATAACAAGGTGCAGTACAGAAAAGACTGAATTAGTTACCGTCGATGGAGGAAGACCGAATCCTGGCAGGATTCCACCAACAAGTGCAGAAAGCAAGAGACAAAGCTTGGCATGATCGACACATCAAGAGGAAAACGTTTAAGGAAGGCGATCTAGTATTGCTCTACGATAGTAAATCGTTTTAGCACCCAGGAAAGCTAAGAATGCATTGGCTAGGAACATACGAGGTAAAACCTGTAACAGAAGGAGGAGATGTACAGTTAAGAGATTTAGTAGGTGTAGACCTTAGAGGAATGATCAATGGGAGCCGGATGAAGCTGTATAAGGACAGTCAACAACCCACCGCGCAGTAAAAAAGAAAAAAGAAAAAAAAAGGAAACAAGGCTAAAACAACGCGCAACATGCCAGAGATGAACATACCGCATGCAATTCGAAACACGAAGACAACAAAGGCAAGGACAATGGTCATATCAAAAAGGGAAATAAGCGAGAAAAGGAAATTCGGCGAAAGCATGCTGACAGGACAACACAAGGTAGAATTAAAGCAAGGCAAGGATCGATGGGACACGACATTAAATGCACCAACTGCAGACGACAAAGTAGGTGTAATGGCAAGTATGAAACCGTTGTAGATGCATTGACCCCATAGTTATGGTGCATTAATCACACAATGGAGGAAGTGTCCTTGACAAGCTTCATGACAAGCCCATACAACACGCGAGCACAAAATCAGCTAGTCTATTCATGAAAGGAGAACAAGGGAAGAGCAACAACAGCTAGAACGAATAGAGTGAGACCACAGAGCTCACCGAAGCCATCCAAACTTAGAAAATGTTCAACAGTCACCGTTATGGCACCACCGAAGCTAGCAGAACTAGGCCAGACAGCCAGATCGACCATGGTTCAAGCTAGGTCATGGGGACCACTGGAAGAAAATGAGCAGCAGCAACCGAAGATCGTCGATACTGATGAAATCCCATCGCTGGAGGAGATACCAGTAGACTCTACACCAATACTGGAAGAGATTCAGCAACCACAAGCAGAGGCCACGGAACAGGATACACCAATAGTGGTGCAAGAACCTCAGAACAAGGAAGCATAAATCCAACAGGAAATACAACCAGAACACACTGAAGCAACCGTGGAAGTGAACAGAACGACACAGAAATTGGGAGCAGAGGAGAAACCAGACAAGACGCAAGCACCCGACTTAGGTCAATCAGTAGAGGAGACCGCTGGAACTACCTGGGATTGGCCAGAGTGGATGACAGGGGAACAACCGGGAGTTGCTGGAACTTTGAACCATCCGCCACAATAGGAGGACAAAGTTCAGATACCGAGCTCACCTCGAAAGAAACTGGAAGCAAAAATTGTGCTACCTTGTATACCAGAGGGAGTACAGGTAGACCCGCAACTATTGGGTCACGTCGAGAAACTCAAGTACTCCGACCACGACGTATTAGACGAAACCAAGTACCCAGAACTTGTACCATAGGGAAACGATCAATCAACCACATCAGTGGGCAGCTGGACTGGACAGAATACGAATTTTAGGATTGTTGAAGCTACCGCACTTTGGCAGAGGCCAATACGCGACGACATGCATCAAGCAACTATTAGCAGTTACACATGGAGGGGATATATGGCTGGACAAACCTGTCCCCATAATTGTTGAGCTTATCGCGCAGATAACAGGACTACCCACCCGGGGTATGGATCCTGCGCTCATTCTGGACGATAAATCCAAAGAAAAAACATTGGCTGAAGAAATGAAGAAGAAATATGGTACCGATAGGGGAACAAGAGGAATTATAATCAAACGAATCAACAATGCAGCTACAGAATTATGTGCAAAGATCTTAGCCTGCAAACTGCTAAGAAAATGCCGCAAAGATGAAGTACCGGTAGGAGTTATCATTGTTGCAGCCCAGTGCACAAAAGGAACCTCCATGAGCTGGGCACCATACCTATCAAACTTGTTCCAAGTGGACTGCAAAGATGCACATGATGCAGGTATGGAATTTCATTACTCATGGTTGATCACCCTCATAGCCTTCATGGGATGGTGAGAAACAGAACATGTAATCTTTTGTACTAGACCACAGCCAGCGAGAGCAAGATATCGCTTACTGAGATCCGCGCCATAGGCCAAGCATAAGAGGGAGAATGGAATCACATTTGAAGAATACCTACAGGACATACAGGAAGCCATCAACCAAGCATGGAGAATAACACTAGAGGCTGTCGTGCGATATGGGGACATCACCAATTTCTGGGCTAGACGACAAGACATGTGGATACAACCAAGGTAGGATCCGGATAAACAGTGGCTACAGATGTGCTACTGCATCACCGAGGGTGATATCGATATGATCATCAGTGAATGGCATGATGAATAGAGGATCCCAACCATAGCCAGAGAAGTACCAGGACAAACAACAGAAGGAGGGGCTATGCAGGTGGAAACGCAGCCTCCGCAAATCCCAGTATCGAAGAAATGAAGAATGGGCCAAAGCAAGTCAACCCAGGAAGACGATGGGTCAAGGCAGACGATGGGTCAGAGCAGACAGGAACCCAGAAGGGGAAGGAAGAGACCACACAACCGACCAATGGACAGTAGAAACAGGCTGGGGGAGCACAGGAAATTGCCCCAAACCCCATCACACAGGAACTATGGGGAACTAAGAGACCATATATATAGGAAGCAGGAACGTGCAAGAAAACTAAGGCACAACGAGCATCAACGAACTATACGATCATGAAGGATGATGGAGAGATGATCGCCAGAATGCTCCAGGACTGCCTCGTAGAATATTTCGATCACGCAACACATCACAGGGATAAAATGCAGAAGGAACTGGCAGAAATATGACAACTCCTTAAGAAACTCGAGGAATCCCAGAGCATAAGTAGCAGCAGAGGCATAGAGCCATCGACAACACAGACCAAAGAAAGAGTGGAGGTAGAAGAACGAGACCCAATTCTTCCAATGCCATGCGAAAATTCAACGGTCTACATAAAACCTAGCATGTTGTGGATGGATGAAATTGTGGGACAGACACCATTGAAGGATTTGGACCACATCCAATTGGTCTTGACACAGATTCCATCAAGGGAATTATACAAATTGTAGGTTAGCGTCGACCACGAGATGTAGTCTTGAGCACACAAAAATTTAGTCAAGCTACAACAAGCAACAAAGAAGTGGGAAGCACTGGAAACAGTTTGTGCGCAGGCAAAATATGAAACTTAGTAGGAGAAAGAACGCAGAAACGAACTGGAACGCAGAGTGGAATAAATTTTTGGGAAACTTCCAAGAACTGCGCAAGGAAATGAACTCCCACCCACAGAAAAGATCGACCAGATTGCGCAGGCAACTGATCGATATCCAAAGGAGATCGAGAATCTCTGAGAACAGATTAGACCAACAACTCCACCAGTAGTTAAGGAGCAAAGGAAGCAGGAAACAACAACACAACTGTAGGAGATAGAGAAACAAGTTAGCACGACAACTGACTTGTTTGATAAAGCAGCGCAACTTTGGACAAGACTAGAAGAGGATCCATAGGTCCAACACTGGGACAAGGAAGAGGAGAGGATCAATGCAATGATCCAAGAACTCAAGCAGTGATAGAAGACCATACCAATTCTAGAACGAGTCAACAAAACACAAGAATTGAAGAAGATGCAGGCATAACTTATCATTGTGCAAACATAGAAACAGGAGTGTCAAGCCCAAATAGAACCATTGCAGGAACGGGTAGCAGAAGTACTCGCGCAGGCAGAAGGAGCCAGAACACAGATAGCACAGACCCAGCTAGAATGCACAGGATTGATGATCGACGAAGTGGTAGTTCAGACAATCGACACCATCAAGGAGAAAATCGCGCAAGCACTGACAAAAGCAGCAGAATTGCAGGAAAAGTTCCAGACGATCACCAAGGAGATCGAGGAAGCAAAGAGAGATTAGGTGACTCGGGACGAGTCACATGTCAGTGTTGGGGGCCTGTTGGCACTAGGGCGAAGAGAAAAGTAGGACGATCGTGGGCAAGAAAGCATGCAGAAACCGAAGTAACAACTGGCGAAAGAACAACACACGCGCATGCAAGAAAGCGTGCACAAGGAAAGCGACAGTTGGAGGAAGAACAACACGCGCATGGGAGGAAGACCTAACGTCGGTAGGGTTAGGGTTTTTGTAATACACTGTAAATGGCTGAAGAGCCTGAAATGTATAAATATAGATACGAAGGTATCATATAAAGGAGAGTTGTTGTTATTTTAGTTACACACGAGCGAATGCGATATGTAATGGTTTTGACTGTGTGAACCAGGGATGATTTTAAGGATGGAAATTTATTTTAAAATGTAGAAACCTTGGCGAATCATACTAATGCTTCATATGCTAACTATAAATAGATGGCGATATTTTTGTAAAAATATTCAAATTTCTAAGGATTTTATATAGTTTTTATAAAATTTTGGCGATTTTTAAGGTAAAATGATTTTATCCTATAGAATTTGGGCGAATCATTTTTAAAATAGCGAATCTCATTTTTGGAANTATTCAAATTTCTAAGGATTTTATATAGTTTTTATAAAATTTTGGCGATTTTTAAGGTAAAATGATTTTATCCTATAGAATTTGGGCGAATCATTTTTAAAATAGCGAATCTCATTTTTGGAAAAACCATGGAAAATTAGCCCATGAGCGAAATTTAGCTCCTAAAATCATCCATGGTGTGAACCAATTTTTGTAAGTTGTTGAACAAGGAATAGAGAAGGGAAGGTAGATCCGAGGATTGGATCGCAGGCTGTAGAGCCTGGTGCGATCTAGTTTGCCTCATATAGATCTTACCCGCAAGAGGAAAATTGTAAGTGCAAGGCACTGAAAATGCTGAACTACCATAATAAAAGAGCCAAGAGCCAAATCTTTGTGGACGTAGCCCAGGAGGGGGTGAACCACGGTAATATTTGTGTAATGTGACGAATGCATGCATGTCTTTACTTTCTTTCAACAATTAATGGTTAGGCTTGATGAATGAGTAAATACATTGTTATGAATCTGTTTATGTTGTTCGGGAAGTACACTATGAAATATGTGTATGCGACCTTGAGGAATAAGTAGGTTACACTGACAACTCGTGATACACGGCTTTAGCCAAGAAACCCCTATCTCCTACTCTGTCCTAGGCTGTAAACACCTGATTCTTATAGTCACCCATTTAAAGCTATCTCGGGTGAGACTGCGCAGTGCATCCTGTGTACTGCATTGCCTTTTGGTTTACCAGGAGGGCTGATAGTTTTAGAGGATTTGTTGGAAACCCGAGTGACATGAACCTTGGGTCAATAATGCAGACAACCAGAGAAAGGAAAACCAACCAACAAAGGGTTTGTGGTACCTTCGTCCACAATTCACTTTTTCCAAGCCCATAATTTGCCTTTTATCTTTCTTTCTTTTTATTTTCTTTCATAATAGCATAAGGGGAGATTGAAGGTCACTGCCCTGGTGTGGTGACTAGGTGGTGGAAATGTCACCCAAAAACACCTAATCGATATGAGAAGGCTGGATCATGATGAGACCCCCTTTCTCTCAACCATGAAACTGAAAGTCACTGCCCTGGTTTTGTGACCAGATCATGACAATTTGATACCACTAGATATTCATGGACATGATAGGTTGACTCGTGATGAGACCTCCTATCCTTCAATCTAACTTTCAAGAGTTTCTTTATTATATTATGGATCCCATTTTATTCAAACATAAGTGTTTTATTACTCTTTTGGGTGATCCTTGGGAAAAGCATCTGGAAATTTCATATATGGATTTTATCTTTTACCCAACACCAATCCCTCTGGGCCTTTAGCCTCTTCTTCCCATAGAATGAGGGAAAACCCCTTCTTGGGTCAATACACCCTAAAATACCAAGAGATAAGGAAATGGAGGGGAATAATGATGGAAAATGGTATGTATGGTCTGGAACGATACGATGTCTCACTAAGGAATTTCCCAGAAGCAAACCCATTCCCAAAGAAGACCACTTACTAGGGCATAATTTCAACCACCAAGGTGAAGAAGGGAAAAAGGAATAATGTCCAAGCACATATAATGAAATCTAGATAAATCTAAGATACAACATAATCAAATGGCTTAAATATTGAAATGATGCTCACCACAATACTGACTTGTATCTCATGGAGCAAGGCCCACTACCTTCCGGAAGCTAACTGGTGTGGTGGATGCCATCTGTAAACCTATGACCATCTATGGTGGTGAGTGGGTTTTTCATTTGTGAAAAGGGTACTACCGATCATGTAGTCTCTTGACACTCCATATCTACAACCTTAGGGCCTTGGGACATCATCTCCTTAGTTATCCACAAAATGGGGATAATAGGCTGAATCCTCCAAGCACCATAATTTCTTCTCTTCTCGTGTTTCTTGCTAAGTGCATCAAACAATTATTATTATATATCATGAAGAATATAATATCCCAATGCACGTGGGATAGAATTGTAAACCAAAAATTCGATTTTTATGAAGGGAAGCATGAAATTCATCCAATGGCCCACATTTGCACATCAATTTTGATCGACAGTGGCTAAGCGTTGATCTTGTGGAGGCCATAACTTGAGATCCGAGTGTCAGAATCATGAAAAATGTGTACCGTTGGAAATATATTTAAACATAGAATATGGTGGTAAAAGTTTCAAGTAATTAAATTTGATACATTTGTCTAAGAAATTAAAATATCAGTCAGTTGCATTTTTGATGGGCTTGCGTGACAACTCAACTTCACGACCTTATATCTTGAGATCCGAGTGACGGATTTGCACAAAATTTATATCGTTGGAAAGATAAGATGATGACGATAACATAAAAAGTGATTTACATGGCTAAAAAATTGATTATCATTCCCATCAAATTAAAACACAGTCCTCCTATTTTAAATGGGAAATTAATTAAATTGTGAAAATAAAAGTTTATTTAAAAATTTTTATTAAAAAGGGAAAGGGACTCATTTTAGATATGTACATATTGATGATATAATTTAATTAATTAGGAATTAATGAGGAACTAATTAAATGGAAATTTTCAAGAAGAAACTTGTACGGAAATTTCAAGAGGAAGAAAACCCTAACTACTCAAGTAGTCAGAAAATCCTGAAGAGGGTGAGCGTCTCTTCCATTCACATATGTGGGTGAAGGGGACCCCATTGCATTTAATTGTTGATAATGACAACCAAAGGAACCTCATCTCAGCTGAGGTCATCAAAATTTTTTGGTTGTCTACAACACCACAGCCACAACCATACAACATTGGGTGGCTTCACCAGGGACGAGATATATGTGTCAGCCAGTAGTGTCGCCTGTCCTATGGCATCCACCCCTTCAAGGATGAGGTAGTGTGTGATGTTACCCCTCTTGATGTTTTTAATTTTGTTTTTGGGTCAACCATATATGTGGAAGATTCATGTTGTTTATGAGTCTTGACCTTGTAGTGTCATTATTACTCTGGGTTTTCAGCTCTACAGGATACCATAGGTAGTTCCAATTATTGTTCCACCAAACCAGTTCCGCAAGGTAATCTCTCACACTGCAAAATTCATCCTCTTCACATTATGTTCAAAGGATGCACAGAAGGCCATTACAACCACTGTAGCCTCAACACCTTCTATCCAACAGAAGCAGATTGAAGAAGAGAAAGTAGATATTGTTTCTTCACCTACAATGGTGCCTACACAATGCCTCGTCAAGCCTAGAGACAACAGGTTGGTGGAATAGATTCAACCCCTCTAGCAACAGGTTCATGAAAACCTTCCACAAACCAAGAAACACAACTTCTACAACAAGGCACACAGCTCAACAAGATTCGGATTTAGAAAATGCTTTCCCCTCTTCCCCGAGAACTCAACGTAATGGAGACCATTTCTTCCTAAGGGGGGAGGATGAATCCAAGTGGATATTGGTGGTCACCCACCTGTTCCAAATACCAACTGGCTGATCTTGACATTTTTCAGTTCAACACGTTTCTCTGTAATGGGGACATTTCTTTGTAATTGTGGGTTCTGCACTTACAGGTTTGTCCTGAAGCCCTACACAACATCCAGATGGATATTGGTGGCCGCCCACCTATTCCAACTAGCTTATTTTGGAAATTTTCATGTCAGTTCATCTTTCTGTACTTCTAGGGACATTTTGGGGCTCTAAATTCTTTTCTTACCACATTCAAACTGTAGACGCAGTTAGAGTATGATAGCATACTGCATAGTTATTGAAAATACCTTTCCAACATGCTATCACACGCCTAAAACAAAGATCGTATGCAAACGTTACGACCCCAGAAAGTTAATGTACTAACTTACCCCAATGGGGCCCACATGTCTTTTGGCGCTTCATCTCATAGGGTTAGGTTTTTAGAAGTACAAGGTTTTGGAATTCATGTTTATCATAAAAAGGCCTTCAAAGCCTCATTGTAATCATCTTCTTGTGAATGAGCATAGCCGTCACATCTCTTCTAAGAGATAATTTTCCACCATTCTAGCGAGTCTTGCACTCTGTATTTTTACAGTCTCTGTACATTTCTTTCATTAATAGAAATCATGTATTGTTGTATTTATCTGTTTCTGGCAATTTTTATGTGTATTTCATTGTAATATATCTTCTTTCATTTCGTTCAGAAAATAATCTGGATCACTACTCCATGTATATCTCCTCAAATAGATCTTCGTGAAGAAATGCATTATTCACGTCCATCTAATGGACTTCCCATCCCTTGGTTGCCACAATGGAAAGTGACAAATATATGGAATCCATCTTTGCTACTGGAGCAAAGGTCTTGTCATAGTCAATGTCGTGCACCTGCTGAAAGCCTTTGGAAACTAGCTTGTATTTGTATCTGTTAAATTGTCCATCCACTACGCTCTTGGTCCTGTAGACTCATCTTCACCTAACAAGTTTCCTTCCTGCAGGAAGGGGAACCAGATCCCAAGTCTGGTTCTCTAGGAGGGATTTGTACTCCTCCTACATGGCGGATTCCCAAAAGGGATTCCTAGCGGCGTCTCCATAGGACTGTGGATCTGAATACTAAAACATAAAAAGATGCATGGGTGGCATTTGTTCAGTGGCAGTGAGTGCAAGAGGATGCTCCTCAAAATCAAATCGAGTCCTCCCAGTATCAGTCGGATCCCCAAGAATATCTCCTCCATCCTAAAGAGTAGTCTTGGCCCACTTGGTCCTCAGCTCTGGCTCTGCATTTTCATATGCATGCATTGACTTTGCATCTGACTATACTAACTCTGTATCTAAATCATATGAATCCTCTGAATCAAAAATCTCATATGAAGAAGAGTTGGCATGTGCATGCACATCATCTCTGACAGGTGGAGGAACAAAAGTGTCTGCATGTGACTGTTGAGGTACATGTGAGATACTTTCCTTGAATTAGACACTAATTTGAATGATGAGAAGGTCCTATTGACCCCCAAAATCACAACAAAAAGTTCATGCCTGCAAATGGGTTGCAATGCATTATTACTTATATATATTTAAAATAATACTAGATAGGTGGGACCCCTTGATAAAAAGAATGATAGAAAGTGCTCCTTTTATTTGCACTCATAATTACATTATGAGAAAGATTCATAGCTTGAGGATAAGAGTGGAAATCCTAACCTATTTTGATGTGCAATTAATGGATGCTAAGGTTCCTAAGAAATTTGATTTCAAAATGGAGGAAATGTTTATTTTATTAAACATATTAGTTCGCTTTTGCTACATTAGATTTTGATATATTGCTACAAATATGGTCTCATAAGAACTCATAATACATTTGAAAGTATGGGAAAATGATGATCCAGATGGATGTCGGTGGCCTCCAACCTATTCCAACTGGTTCATTTTGGCAGTTTTTTCCTAGTTTTCGGGTCCCTGACTTTCGAGGCCATTTTGAGGCCCTAAACAACGTTTTTAGGGCTCACCACGATTAGACTATATGATAAGTTCAATTTTTATGGAAACATGTGTATTCCTTGGATAGACCTTTCCAATGGGATATCATGCACCTAAAACGAAGATCGTATGCAAAAGTTATGACCCCAGGAAGTTGATGTACTAGCTTACCCCAATGGGGCCCACATGACTTTTGCGCGTCATCTCCTAGGGTTAGGTTTTTGGATGTCTAGGGTTTTGGAATTCATGTTTATTGTAAAAATTCCTTTAGAGCCTCATTGTACTCATCTTCTTGGGAATGAGCACAACCGTCACATCTCTTCTCAGAGATAAGCCGCCACCATTCCAACAAGCTTGTTTTTCACTGCATTTTACAGTTTCAAATAATTTCCTTATTGAATAGAAACCAATTTTACTGTATCTTTGTTATTCTGTGTTAAGCATATTTAATAATCTCTATTCATTTCATTCTTCTCATAAAATCTGGATCAGTGGTATCATATTGGTCTGGTCCTTGTCATTCTTAATGAGTGTCCCCAACGAGGTTAGCGTACAAAGAATTGGGTCTCGAGCATGTTTCTCTTGAGGAAAAAAGATCTCGCATGCCCAAGAAACATCTCATGGAGGGATAAAATAAAGACGACGGGAGAGGATATCCTTTCAAAATGTTTCTTGAGGAATCCCTCATGCAACAGAGGAACGAGATGATGGATAATTTCATGTAAATCCTTCAGCGGCTACCAACAGGCGACGCATCTTCCTCGACCGGAGGCGTCTCCCATTAAAGGTACACATCAACTTTGATATTCCTATATTTGAAGGTCTGATAGATGCAGATGTTGTAGACAAGTGGTTGAATCTACTAGAAGGGTATTTTTCTGTCCATAACTTTTCGAATAGAGAAAAAAATACTTTTGCGCTCCTCAAAGTCGTTCCCCATGTCAAAGATTTGTGGGAAAATTTCTTTGAGCAGAAGGAAATAGAGGAATCCTCATTATTTATAGTCATGGTAACCTGGGAATTCTTCAGGGATGCTATTAAGGAAAAATACTACCCTATCATAAGTTATGACGACCTATATACAAAATGGACCACATTGCGACAAGAAAGAGACCAAGCAGTACTCAAGTTCACAAATATATTCCATACCTTGCGTACCAAGCTGGGTATCAAATATTTTGAGCAACAACTGGTGTTCAAGTATCATGGTGCTCTGCATTGATACATCTAGACCAAAATGGAATTTTTGGAAATCTCTTTCTTGGGTGTGGCCTATAGATATGTCATCAAAATTGAGCAGAAGCTCAAACAAAAGACTCGACAATTTGGGCCTGGGAACCCCTCACAGCAAAATAAAGGAAATGGAATCCCCAACCCGTAGAACAAAGGACAGAGAAAATATGGAAATCATCAGGACAACCAGTCCAAGCTGCAAGAAAAGACAGACACCGAAAAGACAAAAAAAAATACTGGGAAGTGGTGCAACTTCCATAAGAGACCCTGGAATAACATTGCTGATTTCCACTCAAAGCAGTCGTTGGTGGCTGAAGTGAAAGCCTCTAAATAAGATGCGGGTTTAGACTCTGAGTCAGAACCAAAAAGGGGGAGAAATATCATTGATGTGGAACCCAGTGCCACCGCTGCTACCACTAAGCTCCAACCTGGTGAACCAGATGAGCCAAAGGAAGGCGAGCACCTTTTTCATTCACAGATGTGGGTGAAAGGTACCCCATTGCACTTCATACTCATTAGTGGTAGCCAAAAGAACCTCATATCAGTAGAGGTCATCAAGCGGCTAGCCCTTCTGAAAACTCCGCACCCACAGCCCTACACCATTGGATGGCTCAACCAAGGAATCCATCTCCATGTCAGCCAACAGTGTGGACTTTCATATGACATCAATCCCTTCAAAGACGAGGTATTGTGTGATGTTGATCCTCTCGAAGTTTGTAATGATCTTTTGGGACAACCTTATTTATGGAAACGTCATGTTGTATATGAGTCTAGGCCTTGAAGTGTTATTATCACTTTGAATAGGAAATTATATAGGATACCCGAGGTAGTCCCACCTAGTGCGATTTCCTTGATCTCTGCCAAGAAATGTAGGAGGTCATCTCTCAAAGAAGGAAATTTGTCTTCTTCGTGATTCACTCTCAGAGTTAGTGAAAGATCGCAACTACATCCAAGGCCTCCATGGACGAACTCTCCACACAACACAAGCAAGTGGATAAGATCATGGAAGAATACTAAGATATCTTATCCTCCCCTACCGGGGTACCTCTGCACTATCAGGTCAAGCATCCCATCGATCTGACCCCCAAAACACCGCTACCCACTGGATCATTTTACCGCCGCTCTCTATTGGAAAATGAGGAGATCAAGAGGTAGATCCAAGAACTGCTCCACAAGGGCCACATCTGTCCCAACTCATCATCTTGTGGGATCCCAATCATGCTGGTGCAGAATAAAGACATGACCTGATGACTCTACATTTATTACTAGGCCCTAAATAAAATCACATTCTGGAACCGGTACCCGATTCCCTGAATCGACGACCTCCTTGATTATCTCACGGGGGCCAAATACTTCAGTAAGATTGAATTGAATTATGGCTACCACCAGGTTCCAATAGAACATACATAAGTATGGAAGACCGCCTCCAAGTCAAAAGAAGGTCTTTTCGAATGGTTGTTCATGCCCTTTGGTTTGACAAATTCTCCAACAACTTTCATGAGGATGATGGATGATATCCCATGACCTTTCACCAATACTTTTGTAGTGGTGTATCTGGATGACATACTAATCTACAACAAGACTTGGATGGAACACTTGCAGCATATTTAGTAGGTTCTGCACACCCTACGACATCACAAGCTATATGCCAAATTGGAAAAATGTTCCTTCGGCATGGACATGGTCCATTACCTAGGCTACATCGTTGATCAACATGGTGTGCGTGTGGATCCAGCAAAGATCTAGGTCATCCGTGGCTGGCCAGCCCCAACCACTCTCACTGAGATTTGGAGCTTCTCGAGCCTTGCCAATTTCTATCGTAGGTTCATGTTGGGATTCTCCCATATCGCATGGGCCCTCAACCAAGTAACTAGGGGTGGTGTTAAGAAAAAAATTGTGTGGGGCCTGTCCCAACAAAAAACTTTTGATTATTTGAAGCAACGCTTGTGCTAAACCCCAATACTTTCATTATCGGACCTGTAACATCCCTTTGAGATCGATATAGATGCTTCAGACTATGTTGTGGGCATCATTCTCACTCAGCACATCGACCCCATGGCCTATCATAGTGAGACACTATCCGATGTTGTTCATAAGTACCCTACTTATGACAATGAAATGTACTCCATTGTGAAAGCCTACCGCTAGTGGAGACATTACATTCTCAAGAAGGAGACAATCATCCACACTGATCATAAGCCACTGCAGTTCATGCAGACACAAGGAAAATTGTAGAATGACCACCATCAAAAGTGGTCCACATACTTGCAACAATTCCAACATCAAGTATAAAACAGGAAGTACCAACCAAGTTGTTGACTCCCTCAACCGACCTCTAGTCACATAACTCACCATAGTGCTAGAATCTTGTAGCCATGAGACCTTTGGATGGACCAGCCTCTATCAAACAGACCCTGACTTTGCCACCACCTATCAAATGTTGGGCACAAACTCAGTTGTCACTAATTTCCATCTTTAGGATGAGTTGTTGTGCCATCTGGGCCATCTTTATGTTCCATCAAGCAAGCAAGTGAATATGGTCTGGGAAGCCCACTACAGTCGGGTGTCAGGACACTTAGGCATCAAAAAGACAATGGAAATGCTACAAAAACATTTCTATTGGCCAAAACTTCGACAGGATGTCGGCCAATATATCCGGTCATGCACCCCCTATGCCATTTCCAAACTAACCACTAAGAAACAAGGCCTGTACACCCCTCTGCCTCCTCCTGACAGGCCATGGGAATCCATCTCAATGGACTACATGTCGGGCCTTCCGTCCACCAAGAGGGAAAATGACTGTGTTTTTGTGGTTGTTGATCACTTTTCCAAGATGGAGATTATGGCCGCCTGTAAGAAGAGCATCATAGCAGAGGCCACTTCCAAGTGTTACGAGGAAAGTCTCTCTATGGCTAGGGTGAACCACAATAGACAGGTGTGACTGTAGAAATCGACTCAATTCCAACATATGCTATATCAACTAATGTGCAAAAGAGATAAGAAAGAGGCCTACCCCGTCCAAACGTTTGATGATGTCCACCATTGAGCACTTCGACACAAAGCTTTATACCTGCAACAAGTTCTCAACAAACAAGCAGAGCAAGCATATAGTGATAATATAAAAGGTTAGCACATTAGATAGCATAATCCATTAATATACAAAACAAACATGCCCATGGATCATAATACATATATTTGGAAGATATCAATTGGATGGGAAAGGAGTATTTCTATTAATAAATGATCAGCAGAAGTGAAAACATTACAGACTCCGGTGTCGGCATGGTTCAGAACCAAGAAACCAAGCTCCTTCCAACTGGGCCTCCACCACTTCAATCCTTCACCAAAGGCAAGCTCATATAAGGGAGACAAAGAGGTTCTCGATCAATAAGGGAAGAGCTTGGGGGCTGAACACTGTGTTCAGACTTAAAGGACAAAGGGATGCAGACTCAATAATGAAGTAATCATTTCTCCAAAGTAACTTTGCTCTCAATTTGAATTCTCTCTCCTTTTCCATAGCTTGGAATTGGCTTCTTTATAGCCTTCAAAATGCAACTGAAGGGCCGAGTCGGAACGTTTCTAGTATATGGAAGGCCAAGGATTAGAGATCTCCTGTTGTGACATGGAAACCTGACATTTAATTTTGATTTTTTGGCACAAATCCCGATGCACGCGAGCTGTAGTGGAGCAGCTAGCGTATATTCTTGTTGTATAGCTTGCAAGGTGCGTACAAGTGGAAAAATATATTTTTTTGTCTCTAGATTCGTCAATCAGGGAAAGTAAGTCTGCATAGGAAAATGGAGTAAGGCCCTCTTGCATAGGGTGAGGAAATCTTGCTCTAACAGATGCCCCCTAATGTGTGAGGTCAGAGGAGTATCTATGATGGCCGAAATACATTATAAATAACCCATAAGTGGAGTGTTAGAGAACCAGTTGGACGAACTCAATTTCTCATTACATTCTGCACTAACTTTGCATACATGGCTGCCACAAATACACTCCAGATCCATGTGAAAAATATACCATATAAGTGTCCATGGCCATGAATAGGAAAATAAAAATGTGGTTATATGCCAATAGCTTTAATAGCCACGAACAAGGCCCGGTAGAAACAATCTCAAAACCAATCTGAAGATATATGTATACCATGGAGTACAATCTGATCTCCCATGATCAATGAAGTTGTATAGGTACTGGTCCAATGAAAAGGAAGAAACAACTCATGAAAGGTGCGGCCACATAGTGATGTCTTCAATTCTTCTTCACAATCCGCCAAAGGTGCAAGTCTACATCATGGGAATAAAGGAGTTGAGGTCGAACACAATGAGACATTGTTTGATTACCAGTCATTGATGTATACCGTTAACAAATGTGAGAAAACCTACCGATAATGAAATTAGGTATCAAGGCACTGAGTACATTCTTACAAGTGTGAATAGAGGAGTTGGTGTCGAACACCTGAAGAATCCATCGATCAGGAGACATTGATGTATTCCCAACTGTTGATGGTGAGAGAGCTTGCCACTGATGACTGCAAGCCTCAAGGTACTCATAAGACTCTAGGTCTCGTTTCCAGATAATGGGTTGATGTCGATGGAAAGAGACCCACTGAAAGGAGATAATTAAGGCATATCTCATCATTCATAACAAGGTACAAAGTAGGAGCTTCATGATTTGGTGGGAATCGGACGCAGAACAAGTTTACGAACCAACGACCCTATGCATCTTTCACGTGTGCCAGGTGCAAGCGGTACATGAAAAAGACCCTCTGAATAGCAGCCAATGATGAAAACTACTGACAAAGGAGAGGAAACCACCAATAAGGCTAATGGCATCCAAGACACTTCACGAATCACAATGTGTGAATAGACGTCTTGCCGTCGAACACAAGGGAAACCACCCAGTCAACGACCAATGATGAAATGTCGATTGTTGGGTTCAAGGTTACCTACCAATGATGGAAGTAGGGCCAAGGTGCATGATAGGACTAAAGTATCATGTGATTCTGAGACAAACTGTGGGTATGGCCGACATGCAAATTCAAGAGTTCTAAGGAGTGGCCGACACAGGTTGATAGACTTCCTTTGAACAAGAGCATGACACATATGGTGGACTCTGGCAGCATAGAACCAATGATAAAATCATGAGATGAATGAGGCATCAATGAAGTTCTCTATAGGGACTGGAAGAGTAACCAGTTGGTAGAGAAGACTCTGTAATGAGCTCAACTTACTAAGGCCATGTTAAACCAAAAATTATGATGAATGGACTCAAATAACTTTGTGCTCTGTTCAAAGGCGACATGACTGCTGCCAAATATAAGATAGTACTCCCTTCCTGCCCATCTTTTTTGTTTTTTCATAATAAACAAAGGCTATGATATAGAGGAGGTGTTGGCCCTTAGTTATGGAAGGAAGCAAAGTACAAGGAAGAAAAGGTAAAGAGCGATCTTCGCAGGATACACAGTGACTGTCCCTGGGTCGAAGTGAGAAAAAGAGCAGAAAAGATGGAACGAAGTGCGGAAAAGCAAGCCGTTGGATGAGGAGATCAAGGATGACAGATCAACAAGGGAGATGGATCGAGAATGACTCAGAAAGTGGGAAAATCCACCGTGGGATGCTTTGGAGCACCGCGCGAGAAGGAAGGAAAGACAAGCTGGCGAAGCCCGAAAAAAGTAGGTCAAGTTGACCTAGGGTTTTAGACAACTAGGGTTTTGGCACCTAGTTTTGACCTAAGGCTATCGGTGAGTGATTGTAATGTATAAATAAAGGTCAAGAGGACCTGGGTCGGGTTGTTCATCATATATTGGTTATTGTATTTTTATAGCTATGTTGAGAGAAAGGATTGTATTGTAAGATGTTTAGCTGTGTGCGAAGGTCGAGTCCTATAGCTGGGTGCGCAGGAAGGGGAAAGAAAGAGGAAGAAGAAAGAAGATATGCTAGCTGAGAGTGCTGATAATAACTGTATGCTTTCCTTTAATAAATCATAAGCACAGTTCTATGGACATAGCCCTAGAGAGAGGGTGAACCAGGTATATCTTGTGTTGTGGATGTGTGATTGATGTTTTGATCTCTGTTGCTGTTATTTTGTTGTTTGCATTGCTGCATTAGATCAGATCTATAAATGCGCAGGATATATCTAGCCTGATAAGTGATAGGTACATATTGTGTTGTTGTTCTACTAGATCCACTTGATATTCCCCTGGTTGTAGACATATCTGTCCTGCAACCCCCTCATAACTGCTTCGAGTGAGACTGCATCTGCTTCGTAGGTGCTACTGAAAGGGCTAGTAGCTTGGGTTTGTTGGTGCGCTCTTGAACATTGAACCCTGGGTCTGCCCTGTGCCAACAAATGGTTCTATTGTTGGGACAAGAATCTTCATGAGGGAATGTCAAGGTGGTTTCCATCAAAGAGAGAGATTCAAAAGTAGATAGAAGATCAAGAGAGGGACTTCGTTGAAGCCCAGAACAAGAACCCTAAGCTGAGTACTGAGGATTTTCTACAAATATACATCTTCACCGAAATTCACGAGATCTTCTTTGGAGGAATCCACCAGGAGCTATACGAGTGGTTGGCTAGGTTAGTGGACACACATTTTGAGATCAGATCTAGACCTCCTGTGGTTTGGACATCGAAACTAATCCAGAAGGTCAAGAGAGTTGATAACGTTGTATCTAGAGATGTAGATCACTAGTTTGATAGTACCATTGGAGGGTATATCAATGAATTTGCTATTGACAGAATAGAATCATATAGCCAGGCCGAGAGATACTTTTTCAAGGGACCCTGAGGGAGATTTTTTCATTTTCTGAAGTTAAGAATCAAGATGCTCTTGCATGAAAACCACATATTAAAGATATAGTAGATTGGCTGGATCTGAAAAGGATAGTGTTCAAAAATTCAGACATCGACAGTGACACAGAAGCTGGACACACACACAGTGGAAGAGTATTTAGAGGAGTTCACCTTGAGAACCTGTTTAAGCAAAACTACAGGGAAGAAGGTTTCTACAGTGGAGAAGAGGCAGATCTGACAGACGAAGAGCACTTAGAAACCCATAGAGCAGAGGAAGAAGCAGTTGAAGAACTTCGCCGAAAATGAGCTAGAAACCTCAGGAACTGCAAAGGCCACTCAAGTAAGTAATATCAATCCTCCTGTTGTTTCAGAAACGTTAAATCATCAGAGTATCCCGAATCACCAGAGTCTGCAAAATACTATTACTAGCAATTCAACATCTACTCAAACAGGAAACCTAGGAAACTTCATGGCAGATGAGATGAGGCTCCCTATCTTTAGAGGAGATGGATCTAAAGATCCTGACCAGCAATGGTTCCTATGCGAGGCCGTATGGAACATTAAAAACATCACCGACGAAGCTGTTAAAAGAAACCGGTTCAGCACTACACCGAGGGATCACGCGTTGAGCTGGTATGTGAAGCTTGTTCAAGGACTTGCGTAGCCTAAGCCATTAAATGAGATCAAGAGCGCACTGATTGCAGAGTTTAAAAAACCCAAGTTGGAGTCACAGTGTATTACCGAGCTGAAGGAGATCAAACAGAAGGTAGCCGAACCTGTTTGGGAGTTCGACCAGAGATTCAAGACCCTAACAGGCCGATTGACTTTTAAGATCCCAGATGAACAGAACAAAGAATGGTTCATCACTACTCTTTTACCACATATCAGAGTTCCCCTAATGCAGCAGAAGATTGCTTTGCAGGCAGAAGCTTTGTATATTCCCATGAAGCTTGAATCAACACCTATGAGAGAATCCATCTCAGGTATGAGCCAAATCTTGAGCCAGCTGACTAGTTTATCTCTACAGGTCGAGGACATGAATAAGGACAAGGGGAAGGACAAAAGAGAAGATATTCGGTGTGTAAGATGCATATCCGAAGGTCATGATAAAGAACATTGCCCCCTGTTTCATGAATATTTGGCCTCAGGAGCGTCGAGCCCCTTGAAGCAAGTTAATATGCCCTGGTGTGAAGTCTGCAGAACCAGACATCGCCCTGGTGAGTGATACTATATGCAAAAGTATGTTCAAACACCCACAAACTTGTACTGCACATTCTCTAAGTATGTAGGACACGATGATAGAGATTGTAGAGCCTTCGACCTGATGCATGAAAGATCAAGAGACATATATAAGATCCAAGGTGAAGTACATCAAGAAGGAAACAATGCACAATATAACTCCCTAGGAAGAGGAAAATTAAACCCTCGTGGTGGATTCAGAGGATGAGGACAAGGAGGAGGTATGGGCCAAGGCCGAGGAAAAATAATCGGTTATAACTGCGCGTAGCCAGGACATCTAGCAAGGGACTGTCAGAACCCTTGTACCACTTGCACTTATTGCAACTCTTTCGAGCACGTCATTGAGGAATGCCCTATGTTGTTGGCTAAGCTTCAAGAAAGACGAGGACCTCAACAGAACCCAAAAGTACAACTGATATATGCTAAACCTTGTGGAGAAGACCCTAGAGTCATTGTTATTACTTGAGGAGGTGCTGCTATAGAAGAGGATAGAATGTCCCAGGAAAAGATCGCAGAAAACTTAGGTATCAAGAAAGATGTGGGTAGGACTCAAGCTTTTGATGTGAAGAAAGAAAGGCAAATCTTTGAAGAGGCCAGGAAAGAATTCAAAGCAGATCAAGGGTCTTCTTCAAAAAAAAAAAAACTAGAAATAAGAGAATATGGAATGCCTCATGCATTTGATCGGTCTGCTTCACCCAGAGAGGGAAAAGAGGTAAGTAAACTTGTCAGTTTCTTATATATGTTTATAGAACTGCTTAAAGATGGGAAACCTATAAAAGAACTGCAAAATCTGGTCAAACAATATGAACTAGGAAAGATAGACCCCTTACTGAATAGGGCAGTACACCAGATTGGTAAGAAGAGAAGGACAAATAAATAATTACACTTGAATGCTTAGATAGTAGAGTATGATATAGGCTATGTGGTAGTCGACTTAGGGTTGGAGGTCAATGTTATGATGAAGCAAACATGGGCACTAATGGGAAAACCCAAGCTAATCTATTCCCCTATCAAACTTCGCATGGCTAATCAACAAGATGTTATCCCATTTGGATGGTTGGAACATGTCCCTGTGGACATCGACAGAGTTAGAACCTTTGCATATTTTGAGGTAATTGAAATTGTTGATGACAGTTGCCCTTACCCTGCATTATTAGGAATTGATTGGGCCTTCAACAATTATACTTTTGTCGATCTAAAGAACATGCATATGAAATTTGAAAGAGATGGCCTTAGGGTCATCGCACCTTTAGATCCAGATGAGGGTCCTAGATACACAGAGCCTATCAGAGAAGAAGACCACGCGTACGAACTAGAAAACATCTACCAGCTAATAGCCAGATGATAGGATTATATCAATCCTACAGCTGATGGGAATCTTAGTTGGTGAAGCAACAACGCATGTTCATCAGACTCAAAAGAAGCACTGGAAAAATGGCAGAACCAGATGTATGAAGTCTCTACCAGAAGATGTGCTAGACTAACCAGAGAGGTTCATTGGATCGACACAACAATGAGTAACTTACCCACATTTGATGGGATGAACCCTTTAGAAAACTTCTTATCAGAGTTTGAGACAAGTATACCAGCACAACAGAAGCTGTTGGAAATGGATGAGGCCATGAAAGCCACATCAACAATATGGTGGGGGATGCACAAAAGAAACATCACAGACTAGACACAATGTCGAACTTTGATGACAGTGCGATTCTCAGCACAAGCAGTAAGCTGCGAAGTGAGGTACACAGGTCGAGGTTTCCCAAAGGATCATGTGAGAAGTTGTGAAGAGGCCTGGAGTGACATCCCTAAAAAAAAATGGGTGCACCAATTCATTAACACGCTAGACACGATTCCTATCAATTGGTACCTTCAAGTGGAGTTGCGCCTCATCACTGCAGATTGGGAAGGTATGATTCAAAATTTTGTAACCACCTTTTTGTTTGAAAGTGAATTTCCTTCAGTAGACCATGCATTAAAGATTGTGAGATAGAGGGTATTTGAAGAGGCATCTAGCCTCCCTATGGAACGAGAAGAAGACGAATGGACTGCACCATTCTAGAAATTGCAAGGATGTTACAACATCAATGCCAACAATTATGATGATCCCAAAAAGGTAAAAATCACTGAGACAGAAGGAAAAAGAGATGTGGAAGGACCAGGAGTGGAGCTACCATTTATTGGTCAGCCAATCAAGATCACAAAGGTCAACATTGGAACAGAGGAGACACCGAAGCTTGCCAATGTTGGAGATTACTGGGATGCTGCTACCATTGACAAGATTACAGAGTTGTTGCACGAATATCAGGACTTGTTCCCGACCAAGTTCACTGATATGAAGGGAATCAAAGGACATATGGGAGAGATTAAAATACCCTTGAAACCATATGCGAAGCCAGTCAAGAAAAGACCCTACAGGTTGAACCCGAAATACAAGGAAAAAGTAAGGATTGAGTTTGACAGAATGCTGAAAGAAGGGATTATTGAACCTGTCGAAGAATCGGAGTGGATCAGCCCTATGGTAGTACAAGACAAGAAGATCCAAGGTGAGATCAGGATATGTGTGGACCTCAGGAAGTTGAATGATGCCTATCTGCATGACCCTTTCCCTACACCATTCACTAATGAAGTATTAGACAATGTGGGAGGCCAGGAGGTATATTCTTTTACGGATGGGTTTTCAGGATACCATCAGATCCAGATTGCCAAGGAGGACAGCCATAAGACCACGTTTGACACAGAATGGGGATCCTACCAATATACAGTAATGCATTTGGCCTGAAGAACGCCCCTGGCATCTTTTCCAGGGTGGTGGTCGAAGCGTTCAAAGAATTTATACATAAATTTTTAGAAGCATATTTTGATGATTGGACTGTGTTTAGTTTGTTGAAAAACCATATTGAATGTCTAAGGCTAATGTTGGATAAATGCAGGCAATGTCAAATTGCTTTAAATCTGAAGAAGTGCATCTTCTTCTCACCCTTTGGAGTACTATTAGGCCATATTGTATGCAAGCAAGGATTGTTGGTTGATCCATCAAAGATTGCAATTATAGTTGATTTGCCACCACCTACTTCAGTTAAACAACTGCGCACTTCGCTAGGACATACTAGTTGTTATAGGAAATTTATTAAAGGTTATGCCCAAATCACAACACCGATGGAGAAGTTTTTGAAGAAGCACTGTCAGTTTTACTGGACAGATGAATGCCAGAAGAGCTTCGACACAATGAAACAGAAGATGGTCACTACGCCTGTTAGGGTCCTATAATTATAGGCTAGTCGATACTTCGACTGTTATTTTGGCATCTCTCCGGGTGACGAAGTATAGCTCAGGTGATTCTGCTTTCCTCACTTCATTCTTTTCACTCGACCCTTCATCACCTTGCTGCATCCTTCATCCGCTGCACCCTCTCCCCCTCGTCTTTCGTCAGCCTCCATTTTTCCGCCTTCCATCCCTGCACAAATGGACTTAGGATAAAGCAATAAAGTCAGTC
>SNQJ01S0037628.1:79680-95581 GCA_010110895.2 Picea sitchensis
GCGATATATCTCACAGTGATAGTGTGACAGTGGTTCCATCATTCTACTTCTACTTCAGGGTGGCAGGACGGGGCAAGGACAGGTGGTTGTAGCCACCTTCTTGTTGTAGCCGAAGAACATAGGGGGTTGTAGCCTCCTTCTAGTTGTAGCCAGATAATTGGGGAGTTGGAGCTTCCCTCGGGTTGTAGCCTGNAAGTTGGTGCTTCCAATGAATGTAATTCTTCAAGACATATAGGAAAAAGCATTCCGTGGTTTTCTCCCGATTTGGGTTTCCACGTAAAACACTGGTGTACTGTGTATGATTGTTCATTTGTTCATTGCTTATTTACTCTGCAGTTATTGGATAATAATGCTTCATTGATATAGCACTTGGATTATATGGTTAAAAGGGACTAAATTGCTCTATTACGGATTCACACCCCCCTCTCAGTAATCCAACATCGGTCCCTTCACCAAGTGGGGGGTGGACTTCGTCGATTGCAACCCAACTTCGTCTAGGGGACATCAACACATTATCGTGGTCGTTGAATACTTTACTAAGTGGATTGAGGCCATGCCTACAGTTAAATCCAATGGGAATACTGCATCCTTCTTCGTATTCAATCATATTATCGCCCAGTTCGGTATCCCGAGTGAGATTGTCACTAACCATGGTAGTCACTTTCAGAATGAGATGATGGAAGAACTAGAAGCTAAGCTAGGGTTTAAACATGGTCACTCTTCTCCTTATTATCCCCAGGAAAATGGGCAAGTAGAGGCCATCAACAAGTCTCTCAATACCATTTTGCAAAAAATTGTCAGTCATAGTAAATTCGACTAGCACATCATGTTGTATCCTACACTCTGGGCATACTGAACCTCGGTCAAGACTGCCACCGAATTTTCCCCTTTCCAGTTAGTACATGGTGTGGAGTCGATATTACCCATTGAATGTGAAATCCCTTCTCTTAAGTTGGTAGTTGCGCTCCTACCTGACACTTCCAATCTTGAGCGACGCCTTGTATACCTCGAGAGTCTTGATGAGCAGCAACGAGATGCCTCTACGACTATCGAGGAAAACAAATGATGTGTTAAGGTTCAGTACGATAATTCTGTCTATCCTCGGTTATACGTTGAGGGTGATTTGGTCCTCTTGTATGATCAAGCCAAAGAACCGCTGGGGGCAGGCAAGTTTAAACCCATGTGGCACGGTCCTTATATCATGCGACATGTTCTATAAAAAGGAGCCTATGAGTTAGAATATTGAGAAGGGAATAAGTTGGTTGAGCCCAGAAATGGGCTCTACTTGAAAAGATACTACGCTTGAGCCCCAGGCTTTGGCAGAACTCTTTGTATACTAATGTAATTTAGTGTATATATCTCTTTTATTTTCCATCTTCAGGTTGCTTATTGAGTTTTCACTTGGTTGACAGATGTCAACGGAGTCGTTAGTCTACTTAGGATTCGCAAACGGGGCCATTCGTCATACACGGAACTTGGCTTCCACCGCTTGGGTAGTTTATTCACTCAAGGGTCTACTGGTGTCTTCAGGAGGTGTATGCCTAGGGCATCCACGAATAATGTGGCCAAATATAGCATTGTTATAGAAATTTTACACGATGCTATCTCACATGGAATTCATTCATTAGAAGTTCGCCTGGATTCCCAGTTAGAAGTACGTCAGTTGAACGGTCATTATCGCGTGTGTGATCCTACTTTACTCCAATGATTCCTACGAGTACGTATTTTAGAACGACAATTTGATTTTATTACATATTATCATATTCCTAGGAGTTCTAATCATGTATCTAACTAGGAGTTCTTATGCTAACTATGTTTTAGAATGGCATTTGTCACATAATTAAAAGCAAAAGAAAACCATCTAATCAATTTACACATTGTAAAATATAAGTAAAGTCGAAGCTCCTCTTTTATATATTTCAAAAAATATGGTGTTTATAGTACAAAATGGGGCTAACACCCTCATATACATATACAACTGGTATCATAATATCCCACGACATCTACGCCTGTGGCGTCAAATGTGTGTCATGGTAGCAAACAACAACGTTTGTGAGACGTCGAAAGAGTTGTACCCATGCCCTGGGTACACCAACCATCTGTCATTGCATGGCTTTAGGAAGATCCTCTATCTAAACCATGGGTATACTATGATTCGAACATGACAGGTTTCCCTGCACGTTTTGTAGAACCCTCTCGGCTTCTCCTCCCGCCGCTTCGTCTCCCCGGTTCCTCCGTTGATGTCAAGGGAAACCCTTTGGCCATCACAGACCCACGTCTGCAGCACATAAAGTCTAGTCAATACTTAAGCACCATCCAAAAATAGTTTTGTCCTAATTATACAAAAATGAAAAAAAAAAAAATATGTAAAAACATTTTGACATACCTATGTCACCATAAGCGGCCCCTAGTGGAAGTGGCATGTTTGGATCTCCTCTGAAGTCGATCCCCGCATAAGGATAGTCATATAAAGCGATGAACTATCGTCACCACCAGTAGAAAAAGTCCTTGTTGTAGGGTTTTGGCACCCTACCTCCTCCTTGTTGCCTCATCACCTCAGTCCACCATGCCATGGCTGGATCGCGAGGTCTTCTCAGAATAATCTCAACTCTAGGTCCCAAACCTGGAACCCGCTCGAAAAAGAAACTACATAAGATGGAGGCAAACCCGAAATTCCTTTTACCCCCCTGTTTACACTCCATCAACTGGCTCTTCATATTGGCCAGTAGTGAGGTACACCATTTGTAGACTGTGGGTCTCACACACTGCACTACATAGAACATGAGCAGCCTCGATGCCTAGTGCAATGAGGTAGAACCTGTGATCCTGGTCAAAACTAGGACAATGATATTCAGACTAAGATTGTTTATTTCCCGTATAGGGACTTGAATCCCTACCTTAGGAGTCACGGCTACACAGTGGAAATCCATATATTCTTCTATCTTCATCCTGCTACCTTCTCCTTGCAATTTGAGGTTCACAACCTCCCCCCGACGTGATAAACCAGTCAGAAAGTAAATTTCCTCTACTTCAATTTTCAATGGTTGCCCATCGATATTGAAGCTCTCGGGTCCCATTAACCCACCAACATCTCTAACAACCTCACCTGGGCTCTCATCCCTTTGAGCGCCCAAAACTTATACAAACCACATCTCTTTAAGGCCATTTGGGCCCCCTAATCTCGATCTACAATGGCATCAACCTCCTCATGTTCCCTCTCTCGCCATTCAAGCACCATCCTGTCAAAAAACAAACACAATTTTGAGTTAGAACCCTTCATTTTGGTCATTTGTGTGCCTGTACACGGCTTCCTTTGCAGACAGTCGCATGTAGGGCTCAATATATGTCCATTGTAGTTAATACATGAGCGTATACCTCATCGTATATGCGACCTAATCACGGACAGCCCGCGTACACCGAAATCTATACCTTGCGCTTTAAATAACTAAAAATTTAAAACCTAATTCAAAATTGTAATCCATTGAAATTGAAGAGGAAGAGATCAAGAATTACCTGATCCAGACGGCTCGTGACTTCATTTCCGGATGCTCCCGCAATCGTCGTTTGAATCTTGGAGGAATTTTGGTCCAATTTGCACTTGTTGGGTAAAAAATCAAAATCGTATAGTAATTTTTTATTTTATTACTATTTATAAATCATTTTTGCACCTAATGGACTAATACAAAAGTGGATCTAGTTGGTTTTTGTAGTTTTAACCTAAGATTCTTGCAGATTTCAGTACTTTGTTGACCGTTTGTCACCTTCGACAAGTATGTTCATTACTCAACATACAGGATAGGTATCCATTCCGTTATGCATTTTTTCATTATCCTATAATTGTCTCTCTTTATTCCCTAGGTATGAACCCATTTGTTGCGACATAGAACCTTTCATCTGTTATAAAGTCGTGTCGTTATCAAGTGGTAGAAACTTACCAAACATGGGTGCCCTAGTTAGATCCTCTACTTCACTTGGTGCCCATGCAAAGATTGTTTCCTTTGGACCAAGAGTCCCTCATTACTAATATATGACTTGATACTAAGCCTCATTTCTCACTCATAACCATACTGCTTTATTACCCGAGGACTCCCAAACGAGTTTAATTTAAGCTCGTTTCCATCTCGTCTTTAAAAAGAGAAAATATTGTCAAGTGATTTGTCCCTTTCACACTCGTTAAATTGGATTTGAAAGATCATGAGTCTTAGTTAAGCTCTTTTTCGACTCGTTACCAAAAATAGAAAAGATCGTCGAGTGAACTTGTTGTTTTCACACTCGTAAATTGGATTTGAAAAGACGTCTACTTGGCACGAGTTTGTCCCTTCTTCACACCAAGTAGACTAAAAGACATAAAAAAAAGGGACATTTTTTGGCATTAAGTTGTGATTGCATCTCATGCCCCTGCTTGCAGTATTGAGCCTATAGTCGGTTCTCGCTTTGCGTTATAAACTGTTTGCCTCATTATTTTTTCATCCTCAACCAAGAAGAGCCTTGTTTATATCCTTCGCAATTTGACACCCTATACCTAGGAGGGAACATTCCCCGAGTGTCAATCTCTCGCATGCACTTCCCTGCATGTAGCATAGGTATGTTCCACTGCAGGAACTAGTTTTCCTCCTATTGGCACAGGGCAGACCCAGGTTTCAATGCTCAAGAGTGCACCAACAAACCCAAGCTACTGGCCCTTTCGACAGCACCTACGAAGCAGATGCAGTCTCACCCGAAGTAGCTATGAGGGGGTTGTAGGAAAAAGATGTCTACAACCAGGGGAATATCAAGTGGATATAGTAGAACAAAAACACAATATGCACCTATCACTTATCCGGCTAGATCTATCCTGCACAGTTATAGATCTGATCTAATGCAGCAATGCAAACAACAAAATAACAACAACAGAGATCAAAGCATCAATCACACATCCACAACACAAGATATACGTGGTTAACCCTCTCTCTAGGGATACGTCCACAGAACTGTGCTTATGATTTATTAAAGGAAAGAATATTGTTCTTATCTGCACTCTTAGCTAGAATATATTCTTTCTTCTTCCTCTTTCTTTCCCCTTCCTGCGCACCCAGCTGTAGGACTCGACCTTCGCACACAACTGAAGATCTTACAATACAATCCTTTCTCTCAACAGAGCTATAACAATACTTAATAACCAATATATGATGAACAACCCGACCCAGGTCCTCTTGACCTTTATTTATACATTACAATCACTCACCGATAGCCTTTGGTCAAAACCTAGGTACCAAAACCCTAAATACCAAAACCCTAGGTGTCTAAAACCCTAGGTCAACTTGACCCTCTTTTTCCGGGCTTTGCCAACCTGTCTTTCCTTCCTTCTCATGCGGTGCTCCAAAGCATCCCATGGTGGCTTTTCCCACTTTCTGAGTCGTTCTCAATCCATCTCCCTTGTTGATCTGTCATCCTCAATCTCCTCATCCAATAGCTTTCTTTTCCGCACTTCGCTCCATCTTTTATGCGCTTTTGCTCACTTCGACCCAAGGACAGTCATTGTGTATCCCGCGAAGCTCGCTCTTTACCTTTTCTTCCTTGTACTTCACTTCCTTCCATAACCAAGGGCCAACAGGCCCCCAACACTCACTTGTGACTCATCCCGAGGCACTTTGGATCTGGTTCCTCTGTTTTGCTTCGACATGGATTGTGCAATCCAGCCTTTGCTTTCTGCTTTATGCCTCCTTTCCATCCTTGTGCAGACTGTCTTTTCTGTGTCTGGTACCCAGTTTCAACTGCACCCGGTACCTAGACCCTTTTCCTCATGTCTTTTGATGCAGGAGCATCGCCAACTCATCAAGCGAGCCAGCGCGGAAGCGGAGGACAGCTGGACAAGCCAGCATGAATTTTGAAAACACTTTGCGATTGTTGCGCAAGTCTTTAATGAAGCCATTTATGAAAGCGCACTTGTATATTGTAATGGACCTTGAGCGGATAGCTCTCGTCCTTAGGTAGATAGATGGCATTTAATTTAGTTAATGCTGGTAGATAGGATTCTAATTCTAGATTTGATAGTTTAGAGTCCAAGAGGGAAAATGGATATAGACACCCTCATTGTATCATTGTAACATTATCAAGGATTCAGGAATTAGAGCAGAAGAGCAAGCAGAGAATTGTATGAAGAACACCCATGTACAGACATTTGAATTAATAGAAGAACTCTGATTCAAATTCATGGTTTGTGTCGTTTCTCTGTGTTGATGTCACTATGCTCATGAATGTTTATTTCCTGTCATACATTTGCTTTTATATGTTGTTTATGTGATTTCATGTGTGAAGTGAAGTCTGAGAGGGTGACAAAATGAGTTTCAATTGTTTCTCTAATTGAGCCAGAGAATTCTTGCAAGGAGTGCAGTTGAATTGTCCGCAAGGAGTGCGTTGACAGAAGGGTTCAATTAGAGTTAGCTTTTGTTCTCATTTCCTCAAAAGTGCAGTTAGGCACAGTGTCGTGTAAGGAGTGCACAGGCCAAGTGAAGTCTCAGAGTTGCGATTTTGAGCAAAGTATTGAAAAACTGTTGCTGCAGGAGTGCGCAGGGTCAAAAGACTTCAACACTTAGACAAGGTTGAAGATTTTCCGCAAGGAGTGTGTGCAAAGTTCCTTCTAAGTATTTGAGAATCGCAAGGAATCTCAGGAGGAGTAGGCCTTCGAACTCACTGAAGGATAAGTGCAGGGGAAGTTGCAATTGGAGGTCTGAGGGAGGCGTCGCAGGTTGGTGAGCGAGTGAACGAGTCTCATGGAGAGACACTCCTTCATTTTGCAGTTTTAGCAAAGGAAGAACGGACGGTCGAAATCCTTCGAGGAGATTCCGTGAAGTTCTGTGGGTTGTTGGATCTTGCGGAGGTGCAAGGAGATTACGGCGTGAACGTCTGAAGGTTCAGAGCTCAGGAGGGGCAGAGCCATTGATCCAGGCCACAGGGGCCGTTAGATCTACATGAGATATCATGTATCGGAGGTTCGCGAGTTGAAACTGCAAGGGATTGCATCAAGAATTGCGATATCGTGAGACGCGATATCCCGACAACCAAAGGGTAGCGTGTGGGACTGCAGGAGTGAGTGGAAGAAAGGTGGCAAAGATCGGGAGATCTTGTGAACTCGGAAGTTCGCAGGGTGAGAGCCCAAGTATTGGGTACTCCAAGTCACGAAGGCGCGAGGTTGCGAGTAGCGAAAGCGCGATAGGATCGTATCGGAGTTTCGGTGCATCGGGACTCGGGAGTCGGAGAGCCGAGTGCTTGGTATCGCGAGTAGCGAAGCCGCGATAGATATGAAGTCCCGATAGAGGAAAGAGGAAGTCAGCATTGACTGACATCTTGGGTCTCGGGGATTCGAAAGCCCAGCGATCAACAGAGAACTTGCGAAGTCGCGAGTTCCGATCCTCCAAAAGCAAAGAAGGGAGGATCGCGCCGAAGAGAACCTGTGGGGTGCAGATTTCCCGATAGGGAAATAGAAGAACCGTTGAGTTCTTTGGGTCGAGGAAGAAAAGAAGATCCTGTGAGAGTGGACGTGCTCCGAGGAGTGCGGCTGCGTCAGGTTTGGTATCAGAGTGGGAAGTTCTTTGATTTCTATAGCAAAGAAGAGGATTCATCATGCCGCCCAGGAGAGAAAGACAGTCACCTGACCCAGAGGACAGGGAGGTGTGAAGAAGAGGCAGGCCAACAAGAAATCCAGAAATAGAGAGACAGATGAGAGATCTCCGAGCAAGACTCGAGGACATGGAGACAGCTCAGAGACGCACAACTAGTGCAGGGGATCTTAGTGATTCTGAAAGCGAAATTGAGGCTGAATGCAAGGAGGAAGTTGCAGTCGAAGATGCATCAACTGAGCGGTTGATAAAAGCTATCTCCAGAATGGGTGCGAAGGATAAAATGGACATTCCAGTCTACGAGGGAAATCTGGATGCAGAGGAGCTACTAGATTAGATTAGAGCTCTTGATACATACTTCGATTATGAAGATATCGAAGAGGATAAGAAGGTCAAGCATGTTGTCACGCGCTTGAAAGGACATGCATCATTGTGGTGGGACGAGCTACAAGCTGACAGACGCTGCAAAGGCAAGCAAAAGATCAAGAGTTGGGATCGAATGATCGCAAAGATGAAGGCAAAGTTCATCCCAAGGGACTACCAAATTACTCTGTTCAGGAGGATACAGAACCTAAGACAGAAATTGATGACAGTGAAAGAATACACTGAGGAATTCTATCGACTGAACATCAGAGCAGGTCATCGGGAGAGCGATGATGAGAAGGTTGCTAGATATTTGAATGGTCTGAGATACGACATTCAGGATGAGTTAAGCATGGTTACCATCAGGATGGTGGAGGATGCTTATCAAATGGCTCTGAAAGCCGAGGAGAAGTTGAGTCGTAAGCAAGGTCAGCGAGGGCGAGGCAGGAGTCAGCCCAGAGGCAAGGCAGTTGCCCAGGAGAAATACCAGAAGCCCAAGGAGGAATGGAAGAAACCTTAGGGTAAGATTGAGAGAGGTGGAACCTCACAGAGAGGGCCATATTTTGAACAGAGAGGACAGCATAATGAGCAAAAAGGAGGTTATGCTGATGCGAATACTTTTCCTCATACTAGAGGCAGAGGAAGAGGCCGAGGTGGAGTCATCACATGTTTCACATGTGGGAAAAATGGGCACAGGCTGTTCGAGTGTCCAGAGAAAAGGAAAGACGTTGGAGAAGCTCACATCACCGAGGCGCAGAGGCGGGATGTTGAGACCGAAGATACAGAAGGCGGAAGGTCACTGATGATGCGTAAAGTTCTCTTAACACCCGGGAAGGAGGTGGAGGACTCAGCTCAAAGGACCAAACTTTTTAGAACAGCTTGCAAGACCAAGGATTGGGTATGCAAGGTTATTGTTGACAGTGGTAGCACAGATAATCTCGTTTCAACCGAGATGGTAGAAAAGCTGGAGCTGGAGACAACTGATCACCCGAGTCCATACAAGGTTTCATGGATACAGAAGGGACATCAGGTAAGTGTCACTAAACAGTGTTTAGTTGAATTCAAAATAGGTGGTTATAATGATAAAGTACTCTATGATGTCATTCCTATGGATGTATGTCATTTATTGCTGGGTAGACCATGGCAATATGACAGAAATGTGGTTCATGATGGGAGAATGAACACATATACCCTGGAGAAGGATGGGAGGACACACAGGTTGCTTTCGATAAAGGATAAGGAGGTGAAACTAGAAGTAAGCAACACAGTACTTCTCATGAGTGGGAAGGAACTTCTCACATAAATTGAGAAGAAAGAAGATCCACAATTCTTTGTGGTCAGGAAGCCGAGAATTATTCTGACTAGCACAAGAGTGGATGATTTGTCAGTTGAGATTCAGGAACTGCTGGAAGAGTTCGCTGACATCATCGTGGACGAATTACCTCGTTCGTTTCCACCGATGAGGAGTGTGAGTCATCATATTGACCTCATACCAGGAGCCAGTTTGCCGAATGAAGCTGCGTATAGGTTGACGCCGCAAGAAAATGAAGAGGTTAAGAGGCAGGTCCAGGAGTTATTGGACAAAGGATTGGTTAGGGAAAGTTTGAGTCCATGTGCTGTTCCGATAGTACTCAGCCCAAAGAAAGACGGAGGCTGGAGAATGTGTACCGACTCAAGAGCGATAAACAAGATAACCATCAGGTACAGGTTCCCATTGCCGAGAATGGATGATCTGATGGATTGCCTGAGTGGGGAAAAATATTTTTCAAAGATAGATTTGAAGAGCAGATATCACCAGATTCGCATGAGAGAAGGCGATGAGTGGAAAACAACATTCAAGACAAACAAAGGTTTGTATGAATGGCTAGTCATGTCGTTTAGCTTGACAAATGCACCGAGTACTTTTATGAGGTTGATGAATGAAGTCCTGAGGGAATTCATCGGGAAGTTCGTCATTGTGTATTTGGACGATATACTGATTTACAGCAAATCAGAGGCTGAACACTTGAAGCATTTGGCCATTGTGATGAAGAAGCTACAACAGGAGAAGTTGTTGATTAATATGAATAAGTGCTCATTTATGAAGACAGATCTCATTTACTTGGGTTTTGTTATTTCAGCGAATGAGTTGAGGATGGATCCGGATAAAGTGGAAGTAATTAAGAATTGGCCATCACCGAGAAATGTGTTCGAGGTGAGAAGTTTTCATGGTTTGGCTAGTTTCTACCTAAAATTCATCAGGAATTTCAGTGGAATTAGTGCAGCGATGATGGACACAGTAAAGAAGCAGCATAAGTCTTTTCATTAGACAGCAAAGGCTGAGAAGAGCTTCAATCTGTTGAAGCGGAAGATTACAAAACAACCAGTGTTGGTGTTGTCAGATTTCCAGAAGACATTTCAGGTGAAATGTGACGCAAGTGGGTTTGCCATAGGAGCGGTCTTGAGTCAGGAAGACAGGCTGGTTGCATATTTCAGCGAGAAGCTCGATGAGGCGAAACTGAAATACTCCACGTATGATAAAGAATTTTATGCTATCATACAGGCACTGAAGAAGTGGAGGCATTACTTAATCCCAAAAGAATTTGTATTGTACAGTGATAATCATGCATTACAATTTGTGAGTCAACAGGAGAAGTTGAATCAGAAGCATGCAAAATGGGTAGAGTATATGCAGAATTTCACATTTGTGATTAAGCATATATCGGGTACTGCTAACAAAGTGGTTGATGCTTTGAGCAGGAAGTGTTTGTTGCTGTAGGAATTTCGAGTCAAAACACTGGGTTTTGAGAATCTCAGGGACATGTACGCAGGAGATGCAGATTTTGGAGAAGCGTATGAAGCAGGTGAGAATCTAGTTCTCAGGGGTAGGAGCCCGTGGATAGATTATATGATCCAGGAGGGATTGTTGTTCCGAGGAAATCAACTGTGTATTCCGAAATGCTCCATGAGGGAGAACTTGTTGAAAGAGAATCACAGTGGTGGATTGGCAGGAAATTTCGGCCATGATAAAACATTTGTGAAGTTGAGAGAATCATATTTTTCACCAGGGATGCGAGCAGAGGTCAAGAGGTTCATTGACAAATGTAGAGTTTGCCAGCATTCGAAGGGGAGGAAGCAGAATGTAGGGTTTTATCAGCCATTTCCCATACCAGAGAGGCCATGGGAGGCGATAAGCATGGATTTTGTATTGGGGTTGCCAAGGACGCAAAGAGGTGTTGATTCCATATTTGTAGTAGTAGACAGGTTTTCAAATATGGCACACTTCATTCCATGCCAGAAGACCAGCGATGTGACTCACATCGCAAACCTATTTTTCAAGGAGGTCATTCGACTTCATGGATTGCCGAAAAGCATAGTTTCGGATAGGGACACGAAATTCATAGGACATTTTTGGAGGACGCTATGGAAGAAGCTGGGAACTAACTTGGAGTTTAGTTCTACTTATCATCCTCAGACGGATGGACAAATGGAAGTGGCCAACAAAAGTCTGGGAGACTTGCTGAGAAGCTTGGTGACAGAGCACCATAGCTGTTGGGATAGAATATTGCCACAAGCAGAGTTCGCGTACAACGATTCGATGAGTCGGAGCACAGGTAAAAGTCCATTTCAGATTGTATATGGTATGCAGCTGAGGGGAGTATCTGAACTGAGGGATTCAGAACATATTTCCACTAGCAGCACTAGTGCAGAGGAATTTGCTGAGGCAATGAAGTAACTTCACGACAGGGTGAAGCAGTGACTGATAGATTCAAGTCAGGAATACAAGCGCAGAGAAGATCAACATCGGCAACAACTTCGGTTTGAAGTTGGTGATCTAGTTCTGGCACATTTTCCGAAGGAAAGGTTCCCAAGGGGAACATACAATAAGCTCAAGATGAATAAAATCGGACCCTACAAGGTCTTGAGAAAATTCAGAGAAAATGCTTACGAGATCGAGTTGCCAGATGGCGTCAGAATATCTCCGATATTCAATATCGTAGATTTATACCCATACAGAGATGGAGAAGCTGGGACTGGAACTGAGCAGCTAGTGATCCAGTGGATGAAACAATTACCAGTTGCAGAAAAACCACAGATGGAATGCATACTGGAAAAGAGAGTGGGTAAGAAGACCAGGCAAAAGCAGTATTTTGAATATCTGATCAAGTGGAAAAATCACCCAGTGGAAGATGCCAGCTGGGAGACAGAAGTAGAGATACAGAGGCATGGACAGACCGTGCACAAGCTCATGGAAAGGAGCCCGTGAAAGTTTTCAAGCCGAGGAGTATGATGCAGGAGCATCGCCAAATCATCAAGTGAGCCAGCGCGGAAGCGGAGGAAAGCTGGACAAGCCAGCATAAATTTTGAAAACACTTTGGGATTGTTGCACAAGTCTTTAATGAATCCATTTATGAAATCACACTTGTATATTGTAATGGAGCTTGAGCGGATAGCTCTCGTCCTTAGGTAGATAGACGGCATTTAATTTAGTTAATGCTGGTGGATAGGATTCTAATTCTAGATTTGATAGTTTAGAGTCCAAGAGGGAAAATGGATATAGACACCCTCATTGTATCATTGTAACATTATCAAGCATTCAGGAATTAGAGCAGAAGAGAAAGCAGAGAATTGTATGAAGAACACCCATGTACAGACATTTGAATTAATAGAAGAACTCTGATTCAAATTCATGGTTTGTGTTGTTTCTCTGTGTTGATGTCACTATGCTCATGAATGTTTATTTCATGTCATACATTTTCTTTTATATGCTGTGTATGTGATTTCATGTGTGAAGTGAAGTCTGAGAGGGTGACAGAATGAGTTTCAATTGTTTCTCTAATTGAGCCAGAGAATTCCTGCAAGGAGTGCAGTTGAATTGTCCGCAAGGAGTGCGTTGACAGAAGGGTTCAATTAGAGTTAGCTTTTGTTCTCATTTCCTTGAAAGTGCAGTTAGGCACAGTGTCGTGAAAGGAGTGCGCAGGCCAAGCGAAGTCTCAGAGTTGCGATTCTGAGCAAAGTATTGAAAAACTGTTGCTGCAGGAGTGCGCAGGGTCAAAAGACTTCAACACTTAAACAAAGTTGAATATTTTCCGCAAGGAGTGCGTGCAAAGTTCCTTCTAAGTATTTGAGAATCGCAAGGAAGCTCAAGAGGAGTAGGCCTTGGAACTCACTGAAGGATAAGCGTAGGGGAAGTTGCAATTGGAGGTCTGAGGGAGGTGTCGTAGGTTGGTGAGCGAGTGAATGAGTCTCGTGGAGAGACACTCCTTCATTTTGCAGTTTTAGCAAAGGAAGAATGGACGGTCGAAATCTTTTGAGGAGATTTCACGAAGTTCCATGGGTCGTTGGATCTTGCAGAGGTGCAAGGAGATTACGGCGTGAACGTCTAAAGGTTCGGAGCTCAGGAGGGGCAAAGCCATTGATCTAGGCCACAGGGGCCATTAGATCTACACGAGATATCGTGTATTGGGGGTTCGCGAGTTGAAACTGCAAGGGATTGCATCAAGAATTGCGATATCATGAGATGCGATATCCCGACAACCAAAGGGTAGTGTGTGGGACCGCAGGAGTGAGTGGAAGACCGGTGGCAGAGATCGGGAGATCTCGCGAACTTGGAAGTTCACAGGGTGAGAGCCCAAGTATTGGGTACTCCAAGTCATGAAGGCGCGAGGTTGCGAGTAGCGAAAGCGCGATAGGATCGTATCGGATTTTTGGTGCATCGGGACTCGGGAATCGGAGAGCCGAGTGCTTGGTATCGCGAGTAGCGAAGCCGCGATAGAGCCAAAGTCTTGATAGAGGAAAGAGGAAGTCAGCGTTGACTGACATCTCGGGTCTCAGGGATTCGAGAGCCCAGCGATCAACCGAGAACTTGCGAAGTCGCGAGTTCTGATCCTCCGAAAGCAAAGAAGGGAGGATCGCACCGAAGAGAACCTGTGGGGTGCAGATTTCCCGATAGGGAAATAGAAGAACCGTTGAGTTCTTTGGGTCGAGGAAGAAAAGAAGATCCTTTGAGAGCGGACGTGCTCTGAGGAGTGCGGCTGCGTCATCTTTACTTAGATATGTGAGGCAGCTGGTTGTCATAGTACAACTTCAGTCGACTCCCATTCACCAATCCTTCTTTCCATTCTCCACTCAATGTCTTCAGTTGCGTAACTCCTCTTTCTGTGACATAGGTGATCTCATATGGTCCAAGCCAATACGTTTTGAACTTCCTAGGGTGTTTTGTAAACTTATTGTCATACATCAACACTAAGTCACCTTGCTTGAATGCCTTCTTCTTGATGTGCCTATCATGATAGGCCTTCTCTCTCTCCTTCTGAACTTGTTGATGGAACCCGGCAATGAATCTGTCTTCTTCCAGTTCAACCAACTGTGGAAGCCTTTCGTGAATAGTGCCCATATCATCCATGTCTATGAACGCAACAATCCTTAAGCTTGGTACCAAATATTCCATCGGGACAACAGCTTCAAGACCATAAACCAATTTGAAAGGGGTCTGCATTGTTAATTTCTTGCAAGTGGTTCTATAGGCCCATAGTACTGCAGGTACTCTCAAATCCCAGTCATCCCTGTTCACACTGCAAATCTTCGTTAATGTTGTTTCCAAGATCTTGTTGAATGCTTCAACTATCCCATTTGCTTGTGGATGGTAAGGTGTACTCTTCTGATGGTGGACTGCAAATTCTTCAGTCAGGGCTTCAATTGTCTTATTGATGAAATGTGTACCTTGATCACTCATAAGGATCTTGGGGCATCCAAACCTAGTTATTATGTCATCAAAGATAAAATGCACAGTTGTACTTGCACTATAGTCCTTGACTTCTCTGGCTTCAGCCCATCAGGTTAAGTATTCGGTCGCAGTGATGATGTACCTCGCTCTTGTGCGCTTCCTTGGTGGGTTTATAGGCCCCACGAAGTCAATGGCCCACTTTTCAAATGCTTGTAGGGTCATCTATGGTGCTAATGGCATTTCATCTCTTCGAGATGGTTTTCCAACTCTCTGGCATACATCACATGCTCTGGTATAGTCTTTAGAATCTCTGTGTAAGGTAGGCCAGCTCGCAGGACCTTCTATGTAGTTTCTTTCTCTGCATGGTTTCCTCCTGTGATGCCCTCATGAGATTTTGCAAGGATCAGTGGTCGCTCTGTCTCCATAAAACACCTTCTTAGTATCTCATCAGGTCCCATTTTGTATAGATGACCAACGATCAGCGAAAATTCTGCAGCACGCACCACTAGTTGTTTATTCTAGGGAATTGTATACTCATTTGGAGCCATTTCTGTTGATATGAATTGGATGATGTCTGTGAAGTGGTCATCAATATTTCTAATGGAGAGAAGCTATGCATCCAACAGTGTGTCCTCTAAGCTGGTGGGTTCTTCGCCATGTTCCAACCTCGACAAATGGTCAGGGCCCTTGTTCATTCTTCCAGGTTTAACTATGATTTCAAAATCATACTCTTGAAACAGCAGAAGCCATCTGCAGATTCGCCCCCCCAACACTGGCTTGTTGACTAGGTACTTCAGCGTGGAGTGATCGGTGAACATTTTGAAGTGTCCTCCCAACAAGTAGTGGAAGAATGTTTGCAGCACATACACCATGGCTAACCCTTCTCTCTCTGTAGTGGTGTAGTGAATCTCAGCTGTAGATAGCTTCCTGCTAGAAAATGCTAATCGATGGTCGATGTCCCCTTCTCCAAGTTGTGCCAGTACCACTCCTAATGCAATAGAAGATGCATCGACATGTACATGAAATTCCTTGTTCCAATCTGGGAAAACCAGAATGGGCGCTGTTAGCACTCTGTAAATTTGCCCAAGGTTGAAAAGGCAATTACAGAGGCAACATCATAACCGCTTCGAGTCTTGGATCTAGCCCTCCAAGACTCAGAGAGGGATCTCTCTGTATAATATAGCTTTGTTTGCAGAAATATTAGGCTAGTTATGAAGAACAAGGGTTTTGTTGT
>SNQJ01S0037628.1:95631-109355 GCA_010110895.2 Picea sitchensis
GGAGTAATCACATGCTTCACATGTGGGAAGAATGGGCATAGGTCATTAGAGTGTCCAGAGAAAAAGAAGGATGGAGGAGAAGCTCACATCACCGAAGCACAGAAGCGGGATGCTTAGGCCGAAGATACAGAAGGAGGAAGGTCATTGATGATGCGTAAAGTTCTCTTAACACCCCGGAAGGAGGTGGAGGACTCAGCTCAAAGGACCAAAATTTTCAGAACAACTTGCAAGACCAAGGATTGAGTATGCAAGGTTATCGTGGAAAGCAGTAGCATGGATAATCTCGTTTCAACCGAGATGGTAGAAAAGTTAGAGCTGGAGACAACTGATCACCCGAGTCCATACAAAGTTTCATGGCTACAGAAGGGACATCAGGTAAGTGTCACTAAACAGTGTTTAGTTGAATTCAAGATAGGAGGATACAATGATAAAGTACTCTGTGATGTCATTCCTATGGATGTATGTCATTTATTGCTGGGTAGACCATGGCAATATGAAAGAAATGTGGTTCATGATGGGAGAATGAACACATATACTTTAGAGAAGGATGGGAGGACACACAGGTTGCTTCCGATAAAGGATAAGGAGGTGAAGTCGGAAGTAAGAAACACAATACTTCTGATGAGTGGGAAGGATCTTCTTACAGAGATGGAGAAGAAAGAAGATCCACAATTATTTGTGATCAGGAAGCTGAGGATTGTTCTGACTAGCACAAGAGTGGATGATCTACCAGATGAGATTCAGGAACTGCTGGAAGAGTTCACTGACATCATAGTGGACGAATTACCTCATTCATTGCCACCGATGAGGAGTGTGAGTCATCACATTGATCTCATACCAGGAGCTAGTTAGCCGAACAAAGCTGCGTACAGATTGACGCCGCAAGAAAATGAAGAGGTCAAGAGGCAGGTCCAGGATTTGTTGGATAAAGGGTTAGTCAGAGAAAGATTGAGCCCATGTGCTGTTCTGACGGTACTCAGTCCAAAGAAGGATGGAGGCTGGAGGATGTGTACCGATTCAAGGGCGATCAACAAAATAATCATCAGATACAGGTTTCCACTGCAGAGAATGGATGACTTGATGGATTGCCTGAGTGGGGCAAAGTACTTTTCAAAGATAGATTTGAAAAGAGGATATCACCAAATTCGCATGAGAGAAGGTGATGAGTGGAAGACAACCTTCAAGACAAACGAAGGACTGTATGAATGGCTAGTCATGCCGTTTGGCTTGACGAATGCGCCGAGTACTTTTATGAGGTTGATGAATGAAGTCCTGAGGGAATTCATCGGGAAATTTGTCATTGTATATCTGGATGACATATTGATTTACAGTAAATCAGAAGCTGAACACCTGAAGCATTTGGCCATTGTGATGAGGAAGCTATAGTAAGAGAAGTTGTTGATTAACATGAGAAAATCTTCATTTATGAAGACAGAACTCATTTACTTGGGTTTTTTTATTTCAATGAATGAATTAAAGATGGATCCGGATAAAGTGGAAGTAATTAAGAATTGGCCATCACCGATAAATATTTTTGAGGTGAGGAGTTTTCATGGTTTGGCTAGTTTCTACCAGAAATTCATCAGGAATTTCAGTGGAATTAGCGCAACAATGATGGACACAGTGAAGAAGTGGCATAAGTATTTTCATTGGACAACAGAGGCTGAGAAGAGATTCAATATGTTGAAGCGAAAGATAACGGAACAACTGGTTTTGGTGTTACCGGATTTCTAGAAGACATTTAAGGTGAAATGTGATGCAAGTGGGTTTGCCATAAGAGTGGTCTTGAGTCAAGAAGATAGACCAGTTGCATATTTCAGTGAGAAGCTGAATGAAGCAAAAATAAAATACTCCACGTATGATAAGGAATTTTATGCTATCATACAAGCACTGAAGAAGTGGAGGCATTACTTGATCCCAAAAGAATTTGTATTGTACAACGATAATCATGCATTGTAGTTTGTGAGTCAACAAGATAAGTTGAATCAGAAGCATGCCAAATGGGTAGAGTATATGCAGAATTTCACATTTGTGATTAAGCATATTTCGGGTACTGCTAACAAAGTGGCTGATGCTTTGAGCAGGAAGTGTTTGTTGCTACAGGAATTCCGAGTCAAAACGTTGGGTTTTGAAAATCTCAAGGACATGTATGCAGGTGATGCAGACTTTGCAGAGGCGTATGAAGCAGCTGAGAATCTAGTTCTCAGAGATAGAAGCCCATGGATAGATTATATGATCTAGGAAGGATTGTTTTTTAGAGGCAATCAACTGTGTATTCCTAAATGCTCCATGAGGGAGAACCTGTTGAAGGAGAAACACAGTGGTGGATTGGCAGGACACTTTGGCCATGAGAAAACATTCGCGAAGCTAAGTGAATCATATTTTTGGCCAGGGATGCGAGCCTATGTTAAGAGGTTTGTTGACAGATGTTGAGTTTGCCAGCATTCGAAGGGAAACAAGCAGAATGCAGGATTCTATCAACCATTGCCCATACCAGAGAGGCCATGGGAGGCGATTAGCATGGATTTTGTTTTGGGATTGTCGAGGACACAAAGAGGTGTAGATTCCGTCTTTGTGGTAGTGGATAGGTTTTCTAAGATGGAACACTTCATTCCATTCCAGAAGACCAGTGATGCAACTCACATCACAAATCTGTTCTTCAAGGAGGTCATTCGACTTCATGGATTGCCGAAAAGCATAGTTTCGGATAGAGATACCAAATTCATAGGGCATTTCTGGAGGACATTATGGAAGAATCTAGGAACTAATTTGGTGTTTAGTTCTACCTATCATCCTTAGATGGATGGGAAAACAGAGGTGGTGAACAGGAGTCTAAGAGATTTGTTGAGGATCTTGGTGACAGAGCACCATAGCAGCTGGGATAGCATATTACCACAAGCAGAGTTTTCATACAATGACTCTGTGAACAGGAGCACAGGGAAGAGTCCATTTCAGGTTGTATATGGAATGCAGCCGAGAGGAGTTTCTGAATTGCGAGATTCAGAATAGACTGTGACTAGCAGTGCTAGTGCAGAGGAATTCACCAAGGCAATGAAATAACTTCACAGCAGGGTGAAGCAGCGACTGATAGACTCAAATCAGGAGTACAAGCACATAGCAGATCAGCATCGGAGACAACTTCAGTTTGAAGTTGGTGATCTAGTTCTGGCACATTTGAGGAAGGAAAGGTTCCCAAGGGGAACATACAATAAATTGAAAATGAAGAAAATCGGGCCATGCAAGGTCTTGAGAAAGTTCGGAGAGAATGCTTACGAAATTGAGTTGTCAGATGGCATCGAAATATCTTCGATATTCAATATCGCATATTTATACCCGTACAGGGCTGGAGAAGCAGAGACTGTAACTGAGCAACTAGTGGTCCAGTGGATGAAGCAGATGCTGATAGTAGAAAAGCCACAGATTGAGTGCATACTGGACAAGAGAGTGCATAAGAAGACCAGGAGAAAAGAATACTTTGAGTACCTGGTCAAGTGGAAGAACCATCCAGTGGAGGATGTCAGCTGGGAGACTGAAGCAGTGATACAGAAGCATGGACAGACCATGCAGGAACTCATGGAAAGGAGCCCATGAAAATTTTCAAGCCGAGGAGTATGATGCAGGAGCATCGCCAGCACATCAAGCGAGCCAACGTGGAGCAGAAAGACAGCTGGATAAGCTAGCGCAAATTTTGAAAATTTCCTTGGAAACTGTTGCACGTTTCTCAAATGAGTCATTTAAGAGGTGGCACACTTGTATATTGTAAATGGACCTTGAGCGGATAGCTCTCGTCCTTAGGTAGATAGTTGGCATTTAAGATAGTTAATGCTGGTAGATAGGAATTTAATTCTATATTTGATAGCTTTAGAGTCCAAGAGGGAAAACGGATATAGACACCCTCATTGTATCATTGTAACATTATCAATTCATGAAGAGCAGAAGAGCATGCAGAGAACTGTAAGAAAAACACCCATGTATAGACATTGAATTAATAGAAGAAAGCTTTGATTCAATCTCATGGTTATGTGTTATCTCTCTGTGTATTTATGATTATGCTCATGAGTGTTTTCTTCCTATCATGCATTTGCTTTTATATGTTGTGTATGTGATTTCATGGTTGAATTGAAGTCTGAGAGGGAGATAGAATGAGTTTCAATTGTTTCTCTAACTGAACCAGAGGATTCCTGCAAGGAGTGCAGTTGAATTGTTTGCAAGGAGTGCGTTGACAAAAGGGTTCAATTAGAGATAACTTTTGTTCTCATTCCCTCGAAGGTACAGTTAAGAACAGTGCCATGCAAGGAGTGCGTAGGCCAAGGAAAAGCCTTAGGGTTGCGAACCTGAGCAAAGTTTTGAAAGACTGCTGCTGCAGGAGTGCGCAGAGTCGAGCGACTTCAACACTTAGATAAGGTTGAAGGTTTTCCACAAGGAGTGCGTTCAAAGTTCCTTCTAAGTAATTGAGAATTGCAGGGAAGGTCAGGAGGAATAGACCTTCGAATTCACGGAAGGATAAGTGCAGGGAATCTTTCGTGGAAAGTCTGAGAGGAAGCATCGCAGATTAGCGAGAAGGTGAAAGAACTCAATAGGGAGACACTTCATCAATTTCGCGGATTCATAAAGGTAAGAGCGGACGGTCGCAATCCCTTGAGGAGATTTCGCGAAGTTCCATGGCCGTTGGATCTTGCGGAGGTGAAAAGAGATTACAGCGCGAACATCTGAAGGTTCGGAGCTTAGGAGGGGCAGATCCGTTGATCCAAACCACCGGGGCCATTATATCTACACAAGATATCGTGTATCGGGGGTTCGTGAGTTGGCGCTGCAAGGGATTTCATCAAGAATTGCGATATCGCGAGACGCGATATCCTGGCAACCAAAGGATAGTGTGTGGGACCACAGGAGTGAGTGAAAGACAGGTGGCAAAGATCGGGAGATCTCGTGAACTCAGAATTTCGCAGGGTGAGAGCCCAAGTATTGGGTACTCCAAGTCACGAAGATGTGAGGTTACGAGTAGCGAAAGCGCGATAGGATCATATCGGAGTTTCGGCATATCACGAGTCAGGAGTTGGTAAAGTAAAGGGCTTGGTATCGCGAGTAGAGAAGTCGCGATAGAGGACAAGGGAAAAGTCAGCGATTTGACTGGCCATTGGGTCTCGGGGATTCGAGAGCCCAGTGATCGATAGCGAACTTGCAAAGCCGCGAGTTCCGATCCTCGGAAAGTAGAGAAGGGAGGATCCCGTCGAAGAGAACTGTGGGTGCAGATTTCCTGATAGGGAAATAGAAGAACCTTGGAGTTCTTCGGGCCGAGAAGAAGAAGATCTTGTGAGTGCACGTGGACCTTATGACCTGCGGGTGGTGAAGGGGCCGCGTTGCAATCACATTATATGTGTATATATATGTTTTAAACTTTAACAGAGTCAAATGAACGAACAGGGTTAATTATATGCGTATATATATTTCAAACTTTAAATAGAGTCAAATATATATATATATATATATATCAATGCACAAACAAAACGATTATATGGGTATGAATGTTTCAAACTGTAAAGAAAATTCATTATACAGACAAGAACGATGAAGCATATGAGTATGAACATAAGATCACCCTATTTCTTGGATGAGATAATCATGCTAGGATAATACTACAGGAGAACAGATAGAGAACTTGCCACTACATATCTTATTTATGCTGTGCGCAGAAAGGAAACAAAGAATTTTTTTATTAAATCGCTTCACATTCTCAGAAATCACTGAGCGATGAAAATCCTTGATAAAGATACAACCAATCGAAATAAATACATACGAACACGTAGAGTTGGAAGTTGTGAGACCTTTAGTAATGATTTAGTTGGGGTAAACAATCCTTTTAAACAAAAGAAAACAAGAATTTCATTTGCAAGTCCCTCACGACATGCTTACATATAAATTGGAACTTTGATAAACAAAAATAGGTTTAAACCCTCAGTTATCTGATACAAAGAATCATTGCTTGAACAAAGTTCCTCTTAACATCAGAAAAGAAAAACTATGAATAGAATTCAATACCTCCAGGTCGTAACAAGTTGAAGGGGCATATTTTGGAACCCGAGTACCTTTGCTAGGTTGAGTAGAGGCTGGATCCCGCGCTGTGAAGGGGGAACACCTGCATTTGGCCATCATGATAAAACATTAGAAAATTTGCAGAGTAAAATCTTGATTTATGAACTCAAAAAGGAACAATGATAACTGTAGTTGTCGGATTACTTAACTTAGGGCCGAAATGCCACATCCTCCTGTTGCCATGCTTTGCTTCGTAGTCAACCAAGATGGAGGGTAGAAGATTCTGAAAGATCCTGGTGGGTACCCTCACAACATTAATAGCCCCACCATTAATACATAGAAAACCTTTTATACTGAATGTCAAATATTTTCCTTGACAAAATAAAATAGCAGTGTGAATTCAAATAAGAAATCATTTGATAAAACCCTTGACGAACAAAGCAAATAATGCAAGGAACGACATCATACTTTTCACCAATAAAAAAAATCATGAAGAATAACCTAACTTCATTGAGGGATACTACTCTGAGTCACTCTAGTTTACAGTTGCTGAGTATAGGGTAAACAAAGGATTAAACCAAAAATAGACCCACGGGACACACACAAAAAACTTGAAGTATAGTTTCCCAGAAGTAGAGGGTCTGGGACCCATGGTTATAGTAAGAAAACCTTTTACTGTCACTATGAAATTAAAAAGAATCATGTAGACTCTATGGGAGTAAGGAAAGTCTGTAACCCACAACAAAGTATACAGGAAACGATTTTCTTCTTGGCTTCAACCAAAAACAATAAACTCTGTTCGAATCTGAAATACGATAGTCCCTTAGAGAAAAATTACTAGGCATTGTCGTTGACTACACCAAGGGTTGATCACAGAGGTGGTAGATGTTTCCCTATGAAAGTTGCATGATACAGAGCCCTTCCCTTCGAAGGCGCAAGGGAGAAATGAGACCGCCAAAATCTAAGAGGCACAATTATACTCTTTACAGAATGAGAAGTACATGACCTTACTCTAAGGCAAGTTGGCATATCTAGATTGTGAAGAGTAGGAGGAAGAGACATCGGGGCTGTGGATTGTAGGACCCTTAATTAATTCCCTGGACAGAGTCTTAAACTCCTCCTGACAGGTACATCCACCACCCTAAATGCAGGAGATACGAAGTAAACCAAACAGTAAAACTATGACTGTCCAATGAACTAATCGGTTGCCAAACCATGAAATTGTCCTTTCGTTACTTCGACAAGCAGAGGAGCGCTAGTTAGATTCAGTTGTGTGGAGAATGATGCAGACAGGATTGTGTTCGGTTCATTATGGGAGGGACAAGTTGTAACATAACAAAAGTAGAACCATCAAAGGAAAACACTTGGAAACCTTTCCTAAAACAATTATTAACCTCCTTAAAAACCTTTCCTGTCACGACTTAAAGACTGATGTTGACACAGTTAGGTAGTGCATGAGATTTTAAAACCGGGACATAATTTCATGTGCATAGTCCGATTCTATTAAACACAAAGGGACTGAAATCCCCATCATTGAGTATAGGTAGGTGCGTGTATTATAATAAAGCCATATAATAAAGTAAGATTTAGAATACACATGCATTCAAATTTTGTGTAAGATATTAAGCCAAGGGTATTAAGCTTAAGCCAAGTGTATTAATCTAGTATGTTATAAGGTCATGCAAGCAAAAACAAAGTGTAAGTACCTAGCTCACGAGTAGATTAAACGAAATTGAGTAGAAAATATTGTACCACAATTTTTTTTTTTTATATGAGAATTTTCAAGTACATTACATATGGTATCAGAGAGAAAGTTACAATACTGGGACTAAACAGGACCACTGTAGTGCTTAGTATATAATTATTTTTCTAAAACTAATAAATTGTGTGGTTACAAACATAAAAATTTCTCTATTTTGGTGAATAAGTATGGAAACTCGAGACAATGTAGAAAACAGGATGGAAGAAAATCCACAATAAGGACCTCCTGGAGATACGAGGAAGAATAGTGATGGAAGCTCACCCATAGAAGTGTTGGAAACAATGAGGAACCTGATCGTCGAGCTACAAATCTTTAAAGCTGACAATGAAAAATTGAAGAAGGCACAGCAAGAACAACAAGAGATAAACGAAGTCTTGTTGCGCAGTATAGTGACCAAGAAAAGCCCAAAATACAATAATAACGATGAAGAAGTTAACAAGAGAGCCTCCAAGAACTCAGGGCCAGAAACAGAAAAAGGAGACAGTTCCTCTGAAGAAACACCTCTAGCTGAAGATGGAACAAAAACTGACAGAAAAAGAAAACAAGTAGACCACCTTGAAGGAGAATTTAAAAAGATTAAACCCGCTATCTTTGATGGGGAATATAGGACAGGAGAAGAAGCAGAGGCATGGTTGTTGGACATCAAAAAGTATTTCCAAATCTACAACTATTCTAGCAACATGAAGGTCAGGATATCCATCTACAATCTAAAAGGGAAGGCCAGTATTTGGTGGCAAGATCTGAAATTGGCCAAGGGCCTAAAGGAGAAACAATTGGAATGGTCTGACTTTAAGAAGTATTTCAAGAAACAATACCTTCCTGAAAATTACTACGAAAGGAAGAGAAAAGAATTTTACGAGTTACGACTCAGACATATGACAATGGAGGACCTTATAAATAAATTTATGGATCTGCTAATGTTCGTACCGTACATCCGACAGGATAAAGTAAATATTCAGCGATTTCTAAATTGTCTACCATAGTCCTACAGGGATAGAATTGAGTTTGACAACCACAAATCCTTAAGCGAAGTATCTAGAAAAGCGCGAATGTGCTTTGACCAATATAAATAGCGAGCAGAGTTTCCCAAAGGCTGGAAGGATAAGAAACAAGATCGAATGAACCAGTGGAAGAAGGGGTATCAGCTAGCTCCTTATCAGAATACAACAAAGAGTTTTTCGAGAAAGGATTTTCACTCTAACCCTCCGAATACGCAAGGAAGTGGAAAACTGATAAACCTGGGAATGAGGAGGTTTGGGGACAACCCCCGTGAGCCATTAAAGTGTTCAAAATGCGGAGAGCCTCATCTCAGGAGGAACTGCCCACGTTTGAGTTCAACAAACAGAACTACTGTTCATAACCTGCAAGAAGCCTTGACAGTAGGAGACGTGGGCAGGAGACTACATCGGATAAATGCAGCCATCGATGGATGACAAGCTGACCACCAGTCCTCAGTGGTAGAAGTCGAAGGTAAAATCCATGAAAATCGAATTTATGTTTTAATTGACCTTGGAGCAACATTAAGTTATATTACTCCGAGGATAGTAGAGTCAAAAAAACTTAAGAGACTGAAGCATGCAAAATCATGGCTTGTACAACTAGCGACATGTACAAAAAGGAAAGTAATCGACTATATCTCGGATTTTGAATTCAACCTATATGGTCAAACTATAAGAACCGATCTGAACATCCTACCACTAGGATCTTACGATATGATTATTGGGATGGACTGGTTGGAATGACACAAAGCAATATTAAATTTTTATACAAATATACTTAGCTATAAAGATTATTTCGGCACCACCAGGACAACCCAAGGTACACCAAAATCGGTATTAGTCAGACAAATTTTAGCAATGCAACTAAAGAAATGTGTGAGAAAAGGATGTCAAGTTTATGCCATCCAAGTGACGAGTTTAGCAGAAAATAAGGATAATCCAAAGTTGGAAGACTTTGTTTTCCTACGTGATTTCAGAGACATGTTTGTGGATGAGATACCAGAATTACCCCCTAGAAGGGAAATACACTTCTCCATAGATATGTTACCTAGTTTTGCCCCTATCTCAAAGGCGCCTTACTGGATGAGTCTACCAAAACTGACAGAATTAAAAATACAACTACAGGAATTATTGGACAAAGAGTATATCAGACCAAGTGTCTCACCTTGGGGAGCACTAGTCCTCTTTGTGAAAAAGAAGGACGGTACTCTAAGATTACGTATCGATTATAGACAACTGAAAAAAATGATTATTAAGAATAAATATCCCTTACCAAGGATAAATGATCTGTTCGATCAAGTAGGGGGGGGCAAGATCTTTTCAAAATTGGATTTATGATCCAGTTATCATCAAGTTCGGATAAAATATGAGGACATAAACAAAACAACATTTCGGACAAGATATGGATACTACGAGTTTGTAGTCATCCCGTTCGGACTCACTAATTCTCCAACCACATTTATGTGCCTAATGAACAATATCTTCAGTGAGTACTTGGACAAGTTCGTGGTAGTATTCATCGATGATATCCTAGTCTATTCAAAGACGAAGGAGGAACATGAGAACACTTAAGAATAGTTCTGCAAATGTTAAGGAAGCACAAACTGTACGCCAATTTTGACAAGTGTGCTTTCTATCAGAAATAAATACAATATCTTGGACATATAATTTCAGCAGAGGGCATTACCATAGACCCAGAAAAGATGAAATCCATTATGGAATGGCCAATACCTAAAGATGTAGCAGATATACGGTCGTTTATGGGAATCAACAGATACTACTGGAGGTTTATAGAAGGTTTTTCCAAGATAGACTACCCTATCACATCATTACAAAAGAAAGGAACCAGGTTTCACTGGTCAGAGAAATGTCAGGACAACTTCAACAAACTAAAGGAATTACTGACAACGACACCCATATTGAAAGTAGCAGACCTAGAAAAAGACTTCACCGTATGTGTCGATGCAAGTAAAGAAGGGCTAGGTGGTGTCCTAACCCAGGAAGGACACATTATTTGTTATGAGTCCTAGAAATTAAAAGAACACGAGCGCAATTATGTCACACATGACTTAGAATTGGCAATAGTAATACACGACTTAAAGATGTGGTGACACTACATAATGGGAAGAAGATTCCTATTATTAATGAACAATAGTGGGGTGAAATATCTGTTTAACCAACTAGATATTAACACAAGACAAGCAAGGTGGTTAGCCTTCTTAAGCAAATTCAACTTCGAGGTTAGACATATCAAGGGAAAGGAAGATAAAGTATCTGATGCTCTAAGTAGAAGAATCCATGGATTATTTGAGATGAATATTAGCAAGGTAGATAGTGATCTAGAAGAAAGAATAAAGATGGTAGGGGTTGATGACAAAAGTTATACTAAAATAATGGAAGAACTACCAAATAATACCACAAACTCAGATAAACCAGACCTAAGTATCGACGAGAAAGGGATGCTACGATTTAAAAATTGAATTTACATACCAGATTCAACAGAGTTAAAATTAACAATCTTGGACGAAGTGCATAAGAATCCATACTCTGGCCTCCCAGGATACCAGAAAATGATAACAACAATTAGGAAACTATTTTATTGGCCTAATATGAAGGGATAAACAATGAAATACTTGGCTAGGTGACAAGATTGTCAGCAGGTTAATGCTGAACACCAGCATCTAGCCAACCTCTTACAACCATTACTAGTACCAGAATGGAAATGGGAGACTATATCAGTAGACTTTATAACAGGTTTGCCTAAAAATCAGAAACATAATGACTCCATCATGGTTGTAATCGATAAAATCAGTAAGTCTGCACACTTTATTCCTATAAAGTCTACTTTTAAAGATATAAACATCGCTAAAATATTCATGAAAGAAATCTTTAGACTGCATGGTATTCCTAAAATGGTGATTTCAGATAGAGACGTGAAATTCACATCTGCTTTTTGGAAGGAATTGTTTGCAGGGCTCAATACCAACTTGAATTTCAGTACAAGTTATCATCCACAAATGGATGGACAGACTGAAAGGAAAAACCAAATCATAGAGGATATGCTCCACATGTACGTAAGAACAAAACCAAACAAGTGGGAGGATTATATACACTTGGTAGAATTTGCATATAACAATGGGTACCAAACTTCAACAAAGTTGAGCCCTTTCGAAGTATTGTACGACAGAAAGTGTATGACTCCAATTAGTTGGGATAACCTGGCTGAAAGACTCATGGTTGGACCAGAAATGATCCAAGAAATGGAGAACATGGTAAGAAAGGTACAACAAAACTTGAAGGAAGCATAGGACAGACATAAGAGCTATGCAGATCTGAAAAGAAGACACGTAGAGTTTCAAGCGGGAGACCATGTATACTTGAAGGTCAAAGCCCATAAAATATCATTGAAGCTAGGAAATTGTGCCAAGATGGCACCCAGGTTCTGTGGGCCCTTTGAGATACAAGCTCAAATTGGACCCGTAGCGTATCAACTTGCATTGCCAACAAATCTAAGAATTCATAATGTATTTCATGTTTCTTTATTAAAAAAATATGTTCACGACCCTACTCATATGATTGATTGGAACATGGTACAGGTGGAACCCGAAGGCTAATTCCAGGTGTAACCCCTATGCATTCTAGACCGGAGAGAAATAATGCTTCGGAACAGAGTCGTCGCACAGGTAAAGGTGCAATGGAAGCACTTTAGTCTTGAGGAGGCCACTTGGGAATTGGAGGGAGATATGCGAAAATCTCATCCAATCTTGTTCCAAGAGAGGAATGAACACTGAGGACAATGTTTTACTGAAGGGGGAAAGGATGTGACATCCCTCAAAATAAAATAATTTGGAAATTTAAATTTCTGAGAAATCATTCCATTTTTGGTAAATTCGAGTTTGGATTTTTTTTTCCATTTATGGCAATTTCAAATTTCGAATTTGTTAATTGTAATAAATTATTATGACTGCTAGGTAGGACTCTGATTTGACCTAACTAAATGTTTGACAATGACACTTTCTTGAAAACAAAATATTTTATATTAATTACAGGAAGACAAATGGAACAACCATGTTAAAAGTAGCTGACCATGACTCCATGAGTGGGGAACATGTTGGAACTACCCCTGGGCTGATTTATACAAGTGGAAAATTAATGATTTGGCCATTGTTAGCCCCTAAAAATCAGGGATTTAGGAAGCTACAAAAATTCCAAAGAAGGAAAAAAGACCTAGGCAAGTTACAAATAAGCATATGCGAGGAGGCAAGACGCTGCTAAGCAAGACGCTGCTAAGTATGCTGGGAATAAGACTGTTTTGGGTATTTTTCTTTTTCACTTGCTATTATGAACACTGGAAGGGTGTGAGGCAAGGAAAAAGGGGACTGAATTGAAGGAAAATGTTGCAGAGGGATTTTCCATGTTCACCCTTATAGACTCATGGTCAGGCTAGGGGGTGAATCGGGTAAGTAATCGTGGCTGCTCGATTCTACGGTTGGGAGGAACATGGCTATTCCCTTTATTTTCTCTGCAAGCCTAGTTCAGATATGTACCCTAAACTCTATCTGTCTGAATGATTTTTTATATTGAAATTACTGTACATGTTATCGTTATACAGAAGAGTTCTAATAACTGTTTTTAATGATCGTGTAACTACTATAAGTCTTTTCTGTACCTAAATATTTAGTATTATACCTCTATGGAACAAATTGGTTATTTTTATAATGAGATTCTTAATGCTGGTATACATGCAAGAACCTAGACAAAGACTGTTCGAAATTCAGTGAATAGACTACAGAATTTAAATGCAGATTTATTTTCCAAAATCAAATTTTAATCAGAAGCGAATAGGTATCAAAGAACAAATAGAGTCATTATATGTGTATATATGTCTCAAACTTTAAATAGAGTCTAATGAATAGAGCTATCATATGCAC
>SNQJ01S0037628.1:109365-121147 GCA_010110895.2 Picea sitchensis
GATATCCAAAAAGAAATCAACTACACTAGTATTTGGGTTATTTACAAAATTCAATTTTCTTACCAACTCAGGAGCCCAATTCCTCGGTGGTGTAGTTTTGTACCTTCCAATATTCTCCACTAATCTTTCTATCCACTTAGTCAAAATAATTGGAAATTCGCCAAAAAAAATTTCATGTAGTTCTGTATACACATACCTTTGCATCCATTGCTTGTCACTCATTTGTGAGTTTTTTTTCTCATGTCGATAAAAATCCCATTCCTTCCTTTCCAACCATTATGAGATCTCTTTTTTAGTCAGCCTCCAAAACATTCCCTCAATCACAAAGTTTGGGTCCTAACAATGGAACCATTTGTTGGCACTGTGTGGAGTTGTAAGAACCTAGGTTCAATTTATCGTTTGACCAACAAAACCCTTCAGACACCAACCCTTTCAGTATCACCTGCATGTTCAGATGAAGTCTCACCTGAGGTATCTATTGGGACTGACAGAACTAGTTTTCTGCAGTAGTGAGGGAATAGGAGGTCACCATTCTATTCATTATTCCTTATTAGTTATGTGTGCATAGGTATTTATTTATCCTTCATGAGTTACTTAGCGAGTTCATATTCATGCTACCATTATATTCAAGATTACCACACAACCCCTTACTGCAGCATCCATAACAGTTGTGTAATGATTATACGTAAGACAATTCTAATCCAAACAAAATCCATTAACACTCATATAAAATGCATTCAACACAAGATTTAATATGGTTCACCCAACTATGGGCTATTTCTACAATGGTTGGCTTCTTTATTATGCATCTGGTAATTTCTTCAGGATTGTGCACTGTGCTTAAAAGGATATATCATTGTTATCTTCCTCTCTCCTAGCCTAGTCGTTCTATAGTGAAAGCCTCTCTCTCTCTGCATCATCTCTTACATTAAAAGATAGACTCCTATATTTGATGGACATAAAATAGCCACAATAATAACTAGAAGAGAACCCAAACATGAGGAACCCCTATTCTCCCAACCCATTACATATTTATACATAAAATATAGGGCTTAAAACCCTACTTGGTTTCTCCCAAAACCCTATTACAATGCATGAATACTCTAGTTAACTAGTTGTTCGGGCTACTTTCACCTGCTTTTCCATCCGCGTGCTACTTTTATACTCTGATTGATGTTCTTCCTACTTTTCCACTTCTATCATTAGCATGCCGGCTTTCATCCTTCCTTTTCTCTCTCTTTCTTCTCCAACTTTCTTCTCTTCTTTATTCTTCTTTTTTCATGTTGTTCTTATGGATGTGCCTCAATTTCTCACTCTTGTATATTCCTTCTTATTTTTCACACCTCTTCTTCACACTTCTTCTATACTTAGTGTTTTTTATCAAAATTCTATCCAAAACTGCATGTCCAACATGTTCTAACACATGTTTTTTAAAGGTCATCTTTCCATTTTCACTAGAATTTTTTTATAGAATGATTCAGATAGAAAAACTTGGAGGATGTTGGGAATATATATCAAGGTAACTTTGGTATGAATTTAAGCTTCTGGTTCATTTTAATTTTGGAGATACACTTTGTGGAAGATAGGGTTTTTGACTAGTCCTATAACTAGTCTCAAACATGTGTTCCGCGTAAAACAATCATAAATTCTTCGTAGAGGATCCAAATTGTATGAGACCAATTTCGTTGGAAATAGTACCATCTTTCATATCTTGTGTGTAAGTTTCAGAACCAGATATCAAATATTGAGTGTGTGGCATGTTGTACAAGTGCGCTCTCCAGAATAGGCCAAAAGTAAGGAAGGTCTACCATTTTTCGCTATATATCTTTTTCATTGACATATCAAGGAGAAACAAATGGAGGAATTTCAGAAAAGATATCAAGTAAAATTTTGTACAAGTTTCAAACCTTGATTCATTATAGGTATGGAGTCATACTTGTTGGAAGTCAAGGTTTGTGACTAATCCAGAAACTAGTCCTAAACAGGTGTTTGAGATTAATTTAAGAAGTGATGTTGGGGTTTATATGTGGACCTAGGATATTCGTAGGACCTAATTTCTAAGTGGACCCAGGTTGATGATGTTGATGTATCCGTTGTGGCGGATCTTGTTTTTATGATGATGATGTATCAATTATAGTGGATCTAGTTTTTATGATGATGACGTATCAGTTGTAGTGGGTCCATTTTTTATGATGGTGATGTTTCAATATTAGTGACATGTTTGTAGAAAAAATGATCCATTTTTGTAGAAAATCCATCCATTCGAATCTTCCAAAACATGACACCCGTGAAGAACGTGAGAGAGGTTTTTGTGAATGGGTTCATTCTTGAAAAAATTATCTTTCAGGTTTCAAATATTCCTTTCCATGTGGTCATAAACTTAGTTTAAAGTTGACTTCAAAAACAATCATTTCTAGAACTTGCATAACGAACTGGCGTAGAGAGTTTCCTTTTGACATTTTCTTCTATTGCTTGGCTTTAATTGATGACTCAAGGTCATTGATTGATATTTTGACACTTGAGATGATGATAAGAATCCCTAGGACCACTTCATTACCCTTTCAAATACCATTTTCGTCAACATCCTAATATATGTCAAATAGTCGATTTAGACTTTGACCCTTGAGAAAATTATATGACACCAACACATGTTATGATTAAAGTTGTAAAAAGTTCCCAATATTGATTCACCCCCCCTCTTGGGATTTGTGAATATTCCAATAATTTCGATTTGGTAATATTCTATATTAATTATGGCTTGAAATAATTGGGACCATGTTCTAAACATAATTGTTGGAATACTAAGAGGGGGGGTGAATCAATATTATTCAATTTTTACCACTTTTAACTAGAATATGTAAACATCAATTCATCAATAGTTTATCACTTATGATTTCATTCAATATACTATGAACAAAGCCATTAAACAACACATAACCACACATGAACAATACAAAATAATTTTATGTGGAAATCCAAATGGGAGAAAACCACAGAACACTTTCAAATATTTCAAAAGATTACATTCATAGGAAGCACCAAGTGGAAGGAGGTTCCAACCCCTTGTTTATAGGATCCAACATGAAGGAATCTAGAACTCCATGAATTCTCCATATCCAAATGGAAGGAGGCTTTGAACCCCTGATTTATAGGCTCCGATATGAAGGAATCTTCAACTCTCTATATTCTTCGGCTCCAATAGGAAGGAGGCTACAACCCCCTTTCATTTCCCCTTACTTCCTCCCTAAAATATAAATGTAGGATCAACTTGTCACTGGCACTATCACTGTCACTGTCACTGATAATCAACCTATAACTGTAACTCATACTGATACATCATCAAAATTGATTGTCATCAACACTAGACTCACCCTGTAAGACTTATACCAAAATCACAAAGAACATTTCTCGATACATATTCCCATCATCACCAAGATTTGCAATAAACCATGTTCCAAAATATACCTCAAGCATGTGCCAAAGATGTTCCTCAAGCAAGTTCCGTAACAACCATGTGCTAGCAATATATCTCACATATTTCCAAAAATCACCAATATATGTCTCTAGCCATGTGCCAAAGAACTTCCACTGTATACCTCAAGAATACACCATAAAATCAATATATAGACCTAAAAACACATGTAAATAAGTACCTTCAATAATGTAACAACTTGGTGCATAATATTACAGACCTACAGACCTTCCTCAACCTCTTCATCAAGAAAATAACATCTTTATTAACCTTTCCTTCAACCTTGGTGGACAAAACTAGGCATCTAGCAGTGCCTCACTTAACAAGTGTTTTGCAACCAATGAGAGCCTCACAGGATGTCCTATACCTAATATGTGAGGGATTTCTCAACTACGGTATTCATAAACCCTTCTCCTTCTATAGCTCAAAGACTTTCTCCTTTCACACTCCTTTTCCTCCTTAGATTTGCTACCCCAGACTCACTAAGAGATCACATCCTTTCTTGATGAATTGATACAATGAGAGTCTCTTTGAAGTGCATTTATATTTTTTCAAGTACGTTCCTTTCCTAAATTTTGGGACGACCTGTAACTTCTTATTTTCAACAAGTTTCCTCTTTCCCTTAATTTGGGGCCGACCTGTCACTTCTTGTTACAATTATTTAGGGCTTATTAATCATACTTAGGGGATTCATATTTAAGAGGGCATAAATTCTCAACCATGAGGAATCATGTGATGTACCACCTATCATTGGAAATAACATGACGAGGACTATCCACCTATGAAGATTTTGTATGCAATTACAATGTCATTCACCCTGTTTTTCCTCAAACAACTTCGAGTTTCATGACCACAGCTTCGAGGCTTCTTATAGACTTCTTCATAGAATCTTCCTATGAGGGCCATGCTAAAGATACGCCATAAGGGGACCACTTTGAAGAATTCTTCAAATACACCCATTTCTTCTATAGGCTTCTATACTTCTTTTAGAGTTGACATCAATGACAACCAATTTTCCAACAATCTCCCCCTTTGGCATTGATGGAATCAATCATGCTCCCCATATCTTCATGATCTCCCAATGTATCCATTATTTTTTTCTTTCTCTCCTCTTTTGACAACAATGGCAATGGGTAACTTGCCTTGATGATTTCTCTCCCCATGTTGTCTTTGCAAAAATGTCATGTCGATAATTGTGGGGAAGAAAATACTCCAAGTTTTTGTTGAAGATACTCAAATGTATCTCTTGGGAGAGGTTTGGTGAAGATATGTGAAACTGTTCTTTTGTCCCAATGTACTCTAACTTAATATTATCTTTTGTAACTTGTTCTTGTAGAAAGTGAAACTTAATCGAAATATGTTTGGTCTTGGATTGCTTCATTGAATTCTTGGAGATACTTATAGCAATGGTATTGCCACAAAGTATAGGGATGTGCTCATCATATTCTACTAGTATGACCTACATGGTTTTCTTCATCCAAATGACCCGAGTAAAACATCTTGTTTCTACAATATATTCTACTTCTATTGTAAGAAATGATATCGAGGACTACTTATTACTTAACCAAGATACCAAACAATCACCCAAGTAGAAGGTTTCTCCACTAGTACTTGTTCAATATTCAATGCTTCTTTCCAAATATGCATCTGCATAGGAAACCATAATTATCTCATTCCCTTTCATATACCACATTCCAAACTCTATTGTTCCTTTGATATATCTGAAAATACTTTTTACTGCCAGAACATGAGTTCCCTTCGATGTTGCTTGAAATATTACAACCTGTGCAACTACTTGCATTATATCTAGTGTTGAGGTTGTCACATAGAGTAGTCTTCCAATCATCGATCTATAAATTCTCTGATATGATTCCTTAGATTCATCATCTTCTCTCAACTTTCAACTAGTCACCATAGGATTACTTATAGGTTTTCAATATTCCATTCCAAAACTCCTCAACATTTATTTGATGTACTTGGTTTGGGAAATGAACATAACTTCATCTAGCTAAGATATTTGAAGTCCCAAGAAGAAATTCAACTCGTCAAGTAGTGACATTTCAAACACATTTTTCATGTCTTAGGAAACTTCTTACTCATCCTTCCATCATCACTTCGAGAGATGATTTCATCCACATATAATTCAATGATAAGTATGTTGTCCCTATCCACTTTTACATAGATATTGGTATCTCCATTACCCTTTCTGGATATTTTTTGTTGTAAGTACTTGTCTAATCTTGAATATCAAGATCTAGGGGATTTCTTTAGTCCATACAGATCTTTCTTCAATCTGAAAATGTAATCTTCTCTTTCTGATAGTAGAAATCCTTTTGGTTGTTCGATGTATACTTCTTCTTCTAATTCTCCATTTTAAAATGTTAATTTTACATCCATCTGATATACTCTGATCCTTTTGGAACACGCATAGGATAATCTCATTTTGATTGCTTCCATCCTAGTAATAGGGGAAAATTTTTCTTCAAAATATACTCCTTCAAATTTAGCATATCCTTTGCATATTATCCTTGCCTTGTTTTTGGTTACCTACCCATATTCATTTAGTTTGTTTATGAACACACATTTTGTACCAATCACAAATTTTTTGTCCTTAGGTCTTGGCACCAATTTCCATGTATCATTCTTCTTTATTTGATTCAATTCTTCTTCCATGGCCTTGATCCAATGTTCATCATTGTTGGTTTCCTCAAAGTTGCTTGGTTCAATTGTGGATAGTAGTTCTAGGTGTCTTTGTTTTGGTGTACGTACCCATTTTCTTTCTCAAGTTTCTATTCCTTCATTTTCAACTCCAATAATTTGTTCTAGTGGATGATTCTTCTAAACTAGATAGTTAGGTGTCCTGGAAGGTATCTGAAAATCTTGTTGGTCATTTTCTTCTTGTTCCACTTTTGGTTGATTCTCTTCTTTCTCTTCTTCTTCTTCTTCTTCTTCTTCTCCCACCTCTTCTTATTTTAGTTCTTCTTCTATTTCCTTTTAGTTTGAATTTATTCTCTCTTCTATAGTCCTCAACACGTTTGTTTCATCGGTATTTACATGGATGCTTTGAACTATTTTGTTTAGTCTTAGGTTGTAAATTTTTTATTCTTTGTTTTTTCTTGAGTATCCAACCAGTATGCCTTTATCAACTCAAGAGTCAAATTTTCCAATCTTGTTATCTTCTCTTTTTATGTAGCATTTTCTTACAAACACTCTAAAGTGCTTGACATTTGTCAGTCTTCCCTTCCATATCTCATATGGAGTCTTATCACTATTACTTCTAAGGATTCCTATGTTCAATATATGAATGACTGTGTGTATTGATTGTACCCAAAAGACATTATTCAACTTGGAATCTTTCAACATGTTTTTGGCCGTCTCCTGTATAATTCTGTTCTTTCTTTCAAAGGATCCATTTTTCTGAGGTGTCTTAACTACTGAGAATTGAATTTTTATTCCATGGTATTCAAAAAAATCCATGAATTCTTTTGATGCTCCATTTTTTTATCTCAAGCACTTGATTTTCAGATCAATCTCATTTTCAACCATCTCTTTGAATATCCTGAAACATTCAAATGCCTCAGATTTTTTCTTGATAAAGCATACTGCGTTCATTCTTATAAAATCATCAATAAGTAGCATGAAGTACTATTCACCATTCATCCCTTTTGTTATCATTGATCCACATATATTAGTGTGTACAATCTCCAATGGTTTTGTTGTAGAGTATTCCTTCATTATGAACCTAGTTATTGTTTTTTTTCCATGTAGGCAGTGCTTTCACATATTATTGGATGGCTTTGAGATTTCAGGAATTTCTCTTCTCGCTTCCTTTCTATTGATTTTTGACAAGATTGTCAAAGATTATGTAACCCATTCTTCTATGCCAAAACCAACTTTCATTTTCCTTTCCCAAGAAAAATATTTCCTTTCCTATATCATTTAAGATGTATATGTTTTTTGGGGTCCTTACTTCTGTAGACACTAATTTTATGGATCCTTCTCTCCTTATCTCACATTTCTTTGAGTCAAATAGAAGTGTATGTCCCTGGTCACACATTTGACTCACATTTAGTAGATTATACTTCATATTTTTGAGAAGTAGGAAATTGTCTTCCATGACATCTTTGCTTCCAAGCTTGACTTTGCTTTTTCCTATAATTTTGGTTGAGTTATCATTTCCAAACAAAATTTATCCATATATTTCTTTCTTTAGAGTTACAAACATGCCCCTATCACATGTCATGTGATTTGAACAACCACTGTCAATGTACCAATCACTTCTTCTTCTTTGGGCGTGTAGAGCAATAGAACATTCTTCAACATTCAGTTTATCCTGCTTCCTTTTCCATATTCTTGATGGTTATTTTACACGACTTTTAAAATCCTTGTTTGGTTCCTTTGGAGGAACACTTAGTCTGCAATATTTGGCCATGTGTCCAAAATTGTTGCATTTATATCATTCTACTTCATCACTTAATGAGGCAAAATTTTTACAGTTTTTGTTATACTCATCATGAGGCTTTATGAGATAATTAATTCTGGAGTATCCTTCATAGTTTCTTCCATTCTTAGAATAATATTTATAGTTTACAGCCTTGTGCCCAAAATTGTTACAGGAATAACATAAACCAAGAAAAATATTTTGGTACCTCAATGTTGTTGTTTTGATGTAATCTTATTCTTGAGTTCTTTCCATGGATGTTTTCTGATTTTGAATTATGGATCTTTTAGGTGGTGTCATTCTTCTATAATATTCTTCTTGGGTTCTCTCCATTTCCTTATTGTTCTCCCTTGAAGGCATGCATTCTTCCTTCTTGATTGGACATTTGATGACTTCTACATAACTCCTTTGTTCTACTTCCTTTCCTACCATCATGGAGATCAAACCTTTCTCAATGTGCATTTGTTTGTATCCTAGTACAAATAAGTCATGCTATGGCATTTGACTACTGATGGTCTCATCCAATATTTTGGTGTTGTTTTGTTGCATGTATTTCTTCTAAATATCTTTTCTTAGTGAGACTATTTCTGCTTCCAATCTCTCCTTTATTTTCTCCTTTTCTTCCAACTGATTTCTAAGTGTTTCTTCAATCCTTCTGGCTTCTTATACTTGGAATTTTAGATTCGTAATCATATGTTGATCTTATTTAGAGTTAGTATTTTGAGAACTCTATTTTAGTTTGAGTAATTCTCCCTTGATTGATTTTTTTTCTTCCTTTCTCTTTTTAGCTCACTTAAGGCATTGATTAGTTCTTGTTCAACATCCACTTCACCTTCTTATTCATAATCTTATTCATCATTTTCAAATTCCATAACGAGTAAATTTTATGAGTCACTGTCACTATCATCATCCTCATCCGATGAGGAACTTTCCTCTCTTAAGTATAGGATTTTCTTGAAAATTTTCTTTTTGTTTATTTTCTTTTCTCCTTTATGATATTTCTTTTCTTTCTTGGGTGCTTATTCTTCATCACTATCTATATTATTATCATAAGAAAATTTAGAAGAAAAATTACCAGCTCTACCACAATTAAAGAACATTAAGGGAATCTTACCCTTGTACTTGTTAGTTCCTCTATTCAAATTCCTTACGAAGTTGGCTATTTCTTCATCTGCATATGAATCATCAATGCAGCTACAATTTGATTCTGGATTTTTTTTATTCTTCCTTGTATTCTTGTATTCCTTGAAATTTGATTCCTTCTTTGGTGGATTATCCTTCTATGTTCTCATTTCATAAGCTGTAAGTATCCCATGTAGTTCCTCCATGATCAATGTGGAAATATCTGGTATTTCTTCTAGGGATGAAATATTAGGATCAAATCTCATTGGAAGAGACCTTAGTACTTTTTGAACAATCACCTAGCCTTTAATATCTTCTCCCAATCCTTTAATAACATTCGTTATTTCATCAACTCACAGAAAGCAAGTTGTAATATATTCATCTTCCTTCATCTTCAGATGTTCAAATTTACATCTATAGGTTTGAATCTTGGCCTCCTTGATTTTGGAATCTCCTTCGTAAACATTTTGAAGTTTTTCCCAAAGATCATTTGTAGACTTGCAATGCATAACTTTGATAAATATTGAATCAACCAGACTATTCAAAATATTACTTTTATCCTTCAAATTGTTTTCACTGCGTTTCTTTCCATCTTTGTCTATTGAGGGAGTGGAAGGTGTCGTGTATCCTTCTACCACTACTTTTCAGACATCAAATCCATGTGCCTGTAAAAACATTTTCATCCTTCTATTCCAAAAGGAATAACTCTGACCATCAAACATTGACTCTCCATTCTTAGTGAAATCCATGATCTACCTTCCAATGGTTAGACTCATTCTCAAGGAACCTACTCTGATACCAATTGTTGGAATACTGAGAGTGGGGGTGAATCAATATCATGCAATTTTTACCACTTTTAACCATAACATGTAAAAAAAAAATCATCAATAGTTTATCACTTATGATTTCATTCAAGATATTATGAACAAATACATTCAACAACACATAACCACAAATGCATAGTACACAAGAATTTTATGTGGAAACCCATATGGGAGAAAACCATGGAATTATTTCTTATATTTTAGAAGATTACATTCATAGGAAGAACCAACTTCCAAAATTATCCAACACCAATTAGAAGGAGGCTCCAACCCCCTATTTACAGTATCCAACCTGAAGGAAGCTACAACTCCTTGAATTCTCCAGCTCCAACAAGAAGGAGGCTACAACTCCCTAAATTCTCTAGCTCCAACTAGAAGGAGGCTACGACTCCCTAATTTACAGGATCCAACCTAAAGGAATCTTTAACTCCCTATATTATCTGAATCCAATTAGAAGGAGGCTACAACCCCTTTTTCTTTCCCCTTACTCCTCGATGAAATATAAATGTAGACTCAACGTATCACTGCCACTGTCACTATCACTGATAATCAACCTGTCACTATTACTGATACTAATACATCATCAAAACTAATTATCAACAACACTAGATTCACCCTGTAAGACTTATAAAAAAACCACCAACAACATTTCTTGATACATATTCCCATAATCACCAAGATTTTTAATAAACCATGTGCCAAACTATTGTTGGAATATTGGTTGTTTTCATTGATGTCAACCATAGTCATGGGTTTTGGACCATAATATTGATGAAGGTATTTGGACATGAAGGAAAATGCACATGCATATACAACACCCATGGATGGATATTATACATCATGTTGTTTTCAATGGTATGTGGCATGTCATGTGGATCTTCATGGTTGAGAAGAAATGAATTTTTGAAGATGACAAAGTAAATTGAAGAAGGAAGTACATGTAGGCTCTGAAGATAATTAAAGAAAAGAATTACAAATAAGAAAGTGTTAGGCCGGCCCTAATGTTAAAAAGAAGTGACACAAATGGAATAAATAAATGTCATTATACATTCATTTGATACACAAGTCGAATTTCAGAGGAAATCAGAAGTAAAGAAGGCTGAATTTCAAGGGAGGATGAAGTCTTTTGGTGATGTGTTCTAAGGTATGTTATTTTCAGGTCATCTTACCATTTTTGCTATAACTTTTTTTATAGAACAATTCAGATGGTGAAATTGCTATGGTATTGAGAAGACTTATCAAGGTACCTGTGGTAAAAATTTCATCTCTTGATTCTCTATAATTATGGAGATACACTCTATAAACAGGTGTTACGGGTAAAACAATCATAACTTCTTCATGGAGAATCCAAATGACGTGGGACAAATTGCATTTGAAAGAGTACGGACTTTAGTTTCTTGTGTGCAAGTTTTAGAATCTGATGTTAAATATTGAGCGCAGGGCATTCTGTACAAGTTTGGTCTCCTGAATAAACCATAATTGAACAAGGTTTACCATTCTCTCTATAACTTCTTTTTGGGGAGGATTCAAGGAGTGAAACTTGGAGAAGTTTCAGAGAATAAACTGAATAATATTATCTACAGGATTAGAGTATTCCAATAATTGAATAATTGTAGAAATTGAGGAAGTATCAGGAAGCATTATCAAGTTCTATGTGATGGTTGGTTGATGGTGATGATTTAATGTGAAGTTTTATTATCTCTCGTATATTTTTGGGCGGAAAGAAGGGACAAGGATGGAGAGTTCAACTCTCTCTTGATATTGGAGGATCGTATCTTCCTCTTGGAGGCTTATCCCTCCCTTTACACTTGGAAGTTGTAGCTACCTTTGGAAGTCATTACTCCCCTTGAACAATAACTATTGATTATTTCTCATATATTGTGCATGGTGTATTGTGGTGTATTGGTGTAACTCTTATACTAT
>SNQJ01S0037628.1:121197-131960 GCA_010110895.2 Picea sitchensis
GGTGTATTGGTGTAACTCTTATACTATTGTTCATTTCTCATTGGATATAATTGAATGGTTTAAGTATAAGTTGAAAAAGGTTTTAAATTGTACTTGATACTAATTCACCCCACTCTCAGTATCAACAACTATACCTCAAGCATGTTCCAAATATGTGCCTCAAGCAAGTGCCATAACAACCATGTCCCAACAATATATATTAAATAATATGAACAAAAATCACCAATATATGTCTCCTACCATGTGCCAAATACATTCCAATATATGCCTCAAGAATACACCATAACATCAAGATATAAACCTCAAAACACATGTAAATGCATACCTTTAATCATGTAATAACTTGGTGCATAATATCACAAACCTGCAAATCTTCCTAAACCTCTTCATAAAGAAAATAACATCTTTATTGACCTTTCCTTTAACCTCTCTAGATAGAACTGGGAATCTAGTGTTGCCTCATTTTATGAGTGTTGTGAAACCAATGAGAGCCTAACAAGATGTCCTATACCTGACACGCAAGGGCCTGGTAACCTAGGGTATTCATAAACACTTCTCCTTATGTAGCTTCGCTTCCTCAAATTTGCTACCTTAGACTCACTAAGAGATCACATCCTTTCTTTATGACATGATACAACGAGAGGCTCTTTGGTGTGTATTTATACTTTTTTCAATTACCTTCATTGACTAAATTTAGGGCCGACCTGTAACTTCTTATTTGCAAGTTTTATTTTCCTTAATTTGGGGTCAACCTGTCACTTCTTGTCACAATTGTTTAGGTATTCTTAACCATACTTCAGGGATTCATCTTTAAGAAGGAATAAATTCTAAATCGTGAGGAACCACATGATATACCACCTATCCGTGGAAACAACATGATGAGGACTATCTATCTATGGATATTTTGTATGCAATTACAATTTTGATCACCTAATTTTCCTCAGACAAATTCGGGATTCATGACCATAACTCTGGGGCTTCTTGTAGACTTCTTCAAAGAATCTTCCTGTGAGGGACATTTTTAAAGCTATGCCATAAGGGGACCACTTTGTAGACTTCTTCAAATACACCCATTTCTTCTAGAGGATTCTAGACTTCTTTTAGAGTTCACATCAATGACAACCAACTTTCCAACAATAATTTTGTAGTAACTTGATTTGAGTTATGAAACCTTCAATTTCATTGTATGGAGTTTCTTTTATATACAAAGTGACTTAGATACTAGTGCTCTAGTTTGATCAAATGTTAAAAATTAACAAAAATCATTATGTCATCTTTCGCAAAAGAGTTCAGGTTGTCTTTTAAGCTACATGGCTACATCATTTAAATATTACAATATTGGTATCATTGTTTGGATTGTGCACATAATCTTGCTTACAATTTGAATGATTGTATTGATCTCTATAATTGGTTTTGTTTCTTCTAGTTTGCTAGTTGAATTCTTTTCATTACATGTAGTTTAGTACCACATTTAAGTTATAATTCTTTATGTCATGATATGTTTTCATAGATGAAGTGTTATTGAAGGCAGGAACAAGTTACTTTTTAACACTTAGGTTTTAAAGCTTAAGTGAATAACAATAAGCCTTTGGAGAGTAAGAAAACTTTCGTTTTGCTACCCAATGCTCATAGGTTGCCTTGTTTTCATTTACAACCATACGAATAGTTTCACTTGAAGGTTGGAACAATAGTACATGATTCTTAGGACTTTCTTGAGTGAGAGATTGTAGCCTATGCCAATAGGGAATTTTCTTGTTTTGCTGCCTAATGAACAAGTTTCTTATGAATTTCTAGCATAGTTTCATTTTCTATCCATAGATTAGCTACCCATCCTAGTCCTAGTCCTTGCACATACATTGTTGGAATCTCTAATATTATGCCCACAGATTGATGATTCAATGGTAAACAATTAATTAAATTAATTAGCTCAACAATAAGAAATTATTCTATGTATAATATATATTAATGTTTTACAATTTTAATTTGTCTTGAATTTTGTTTATTGTATCTAAAAATAATTAGTGTAATCTCATTTATTTTTCATAAATGTCGTCAAGGCATTAATGGGATTCCACGAGGAATGAAAATATACCCTACACAATCAATAGGTTTCCCTACTATGATCATGTATAAATAGCTCATTTTTTTGATACAATGCATATCAGGAAGAATGTAACAAAAACATTATAGATAATCTTAGATGGATGGAGTTACAAACAAAAAATTGATAAAATTTGTAGTGACATTTAGGAAGCCAATCATGCAATGAAAAAAGTTGTTCATTCAAATAGAGATGGACATCGAGATAGTATTCTATGGTTATTTACAAAGAAGCAAAGAAATGTTCTAAAATAGGTCATTAGGAAAATCAAATTTCTCATGGGATTTTCTTCAAACATAAATAATATCTTAACGAAGAAAGGTGAATTTGGTGGGGTAAAAACACATGACTGACATACCTTCATTAAGGTAATTATTTTGTTATCTTTGTATATTGGTATACATCTTTTTGGTATTTTTTTGTTAAAGTTTTTGTTACAGTATGTTCTATCTCTATCTCTTCCAAACAACAACATAAAACAAGTCATATATGATATCGGAAAATACATGAGCTAAGTAATGATTTCTATTCAAAATACTCATTGCAAAACTTCTTGATGTGTTCTTTACTTGCAATGTATATACTTAAACCTATGATTTTCTTGCATCATGTATAGGTGGTTTTCATCTAAAGAAGTCCATAGAAGATACAAAGTATTGGAAGAGATAACTCCCTCACCTAATGTGTGAAATGGAAAATTACCTACCTCTAACATGTTCCAATGCACAGGAACACTACCTCATACACCAAGTTGAGGAGATTGAAATGTGTGGACCTGTACACACAAGGTCAATGTGGATGGTGGAAGCCATTTGAAATCATTGAAGGCCTTTGTTAGACAAAGAGAACATCTTGAGGGTTTTTATGGTGGAGGGCTATATGGTATATAAAACCTTGGTGTATATTAGTCACTATCTACCTAAATTACCAACAATTATGAATGTGCATCTCATTTGGGATGTCAAATCCATCAACGAAATTGAAGGGAGGTCCCGTTGGGGAAATTTAGAATGAGGAAAGTGAAAGGTAATTAGATTGTAGAGATCTAAAATACTTTTGTTTATTCATTTTTATCTATATCGTACATATTTAATTTTTATGCTTCCATCAATTATTAAGCTTTTTCATGGTACCCAATTATTGATTAATTGTTATTTTTTCATATAGTTGGTCGAGATTGGGATGAACTAAATTTATACATCGCAAACAATCTTGATTGGATGAATATATGGATAGAACGATGTATACAATGTTATGGTAGGTTATCATGGGAAGGGGTTGTTTCATTTGTTAAAGAAGCTTATCATAATCGAGATACCAATCTTACACATAGGGAAAATGATTTAGAATATGGTTTAAATGATAAACATGCAAGCATATGCACCCACATTGTTTACTTATTTTCCATTATATTAATGTATGTGGTCTGCTATTTTCTTAAAATATTTACTAAGTCTAAATATGTTAATTAATTGACAATGCATTTTTACATGTTGGGCATATTGCAGTTGAAACACCAGAAGGTACCTAAAAATAGATATTGTGGGTATTTAAATGATATACTTGAATCTAAATTTAAATATTTAAATTAGTCCCATTCAAGGTCAAATGGTACATGTTACAGATGAATGAACGTGATATTGAAAGAACCGTTATTGAGTATGCTAATAGATTTACCATGGTTAATACAATGATGGTTGGGTCGGGTACTGAGCTCTATGTTTTTCCAAGACAATGTGGGCAAGTACTTTACTTAGATGTTTGAGGTAAAGAAGGATGGTCATATGTTGTTAGATATGATCCAAGAGGAAGGCCTATAAAGTATAATGTAGAAAAATAATATTATATTGAAGAAAAATACAATGTAGAGGAGCAAGTAGATGTGTTAGACGAAGAAGACAACGATGTTGAACTAGATGTTGATGGCAATGTCCTTTATGATCATATCAATGATGAAATTATTGAAAATAGCATTGATGGTGATGTTTCTACCAATCCTTTCAACGTCAATTATTTACCAGATTCTGAACCGAATGATACATATTTTGGTTTGGACAAACAAGAAGATCAATGATATTGAATTGTTGAAATATAGGTAGGGGTATGTGATTATATATTTTCTATGATTTATTATCTTTAAAGTGTTTTATTATATGGTTTAATAATGTGTTGTTAAGTTTTATGCCATATTATTATATGTATCATTTGTTGATTAGAAGTCATTGACCTTGATTTATGTCATAACCCACCAACCTATAACATACTAACCCATTTTGAGCATGTGCTAATTGATTTTAACAATTAGTAAATATTGACAATCTACCACAAAATTTTAACCCTCCACCCAATAACCTTGGTAAATTTCTAACCCTCCACCATAATCCACCATAATAACCATGTGCATGCTCCAAAACCACTACATAGTCCCTAAATGGAATCTTTGAGATGCAAGTGTCATATAGAATCCATTACAAGGTTTAACACAAAATTTAGTTTTTGGTGGACATGGTTTAGGGTTAGGGGTTAGGAGTTAGGGGTTGAGGGGTTAGGGGGTTTAGGGGTTAGGGGATTTAGTGGGTATGGAGAAAGGGGGGTTAAAGGATTAAGGGGGTTATATATAATTATATAATACACTTATTTATAAATTTAAATTTAAATTATATTATAAACAAATAACAAATATAAAATAAACAACAACAAAAAAATCAAACATTAAAAACACACTATAGTGCCAAACCTCTGGCCATATAAATCCAATCCAAACCCGTTGACTACTACATTGATCTACCCCGCTTTCTAGTAAGGAGAGTGCACAGAGGATCAACCCATTGATATTTGCATTGGGTCGACCCCCACTTCTAGTACAGAGAGTGTGCATAGAAGAAACACGTTGACATTTGCATTGGATCGATACCACAAGACAATAAGGAGAGTGTGCAGAGGAGAGGAGTCATACAAGGAAATACCAAGCCCACTTATGCATCCAAGGAGGGATCGACCCCACAATGTCTCTGATATGTAACCTTGTTGTTGATGTAGATAGAGACTGTAGATCTTGTAGTTGTTCACTCAATATGAAATGGTTTTAACTAGATATGTTTGAGTTCTATTCACTTCAAGTTTTCCCTATCATTCACTCCTTAATTTAGGTTAGATACCCTGTATAATGCATCTTTTTTCCATATTTGTGTACACGCAACAAAGAATAAACATGGTTTGAAATGAAAATTCAACAGACATGATCATATGAAAATATAGATCCAAGATCAATCGTCTCAGTTTATTTCGACCCATGAAAGTGCATGGTGGATAAAAAGGGGTCGGAGGACTGAATTGTAAACCATTGTATTAATGACCGATAACGTATCATAAAATTATTCATTTCGGTATGCAGGGGTGGTATTATCAAAACACTTTAACTCACCCTTGAAATGCACGAATGTATGACAAGTGACACGATGATGTAATCCAAATAAAAAAGACATTGCATCGATGTAATTCAAAGGATTTAAAAAAATAAAAATAAACCCCAACGGTAAATGCATACGGTAAACATTGTTACGAGTACAGTAGACTCCAGTAAAAGTATTCGAGTTCTCATTCGACAAATAAGTTTAGGTAGTGTTCGCATTTCCTTATTTCAAATATGTTTGTATTGTTTAAAATAAGCATTGATGGAGAAAGGTAGTCAACCCAGTCATCCATCAACCTCTGATGAAAGAGTCCTAATCAACCGTGATTGTGAAAATTTTGAAACCATTCTATCACATTTTTATCCTTATGAGTTAAGAAAGTTATCATGTGATATATTTATGGATTTGCATGATTATTTACATTTTTGGAAGTCAAACTTGGGTAAATTCATAATTCCCCTAATATATTATTTTTCCGAGTTTCTCTCCTAGTGTGTAAAGAGCTATCTTTCTAACAAAAATGTCGTGCTATCTGAAAATGGGTCCATTATTCTATATCAATTATAAGTTTATTACAAAAATGATATCTGTTCATGAAAACATTAACTCTAAGACTTGGAATTAGTTAAACGGTTTGGGTGTTTGATCGTACTTATATAATTCTGGATGCTAAAAATGAATTAACAAAAAAGAATTTGTTTCAACAACCTCAAAATAAATGTAGTTCAATTCAACTAAGTACTAAAACCTTCATGAAAATATACAAGGAATTGGTTGAAATGGGTCTACCTCATGTTGGGCTAAAAATGGAAATTTTATTCACCCAAAAGCATATAAATATAGGATAATAAAATAAAGGGATGATATAACTAAATTTCAAGATATGGATGGCATTTTGAAAGGTCAAACTAGTGTATGCAAGTTAATAGATGTTTTTCATTTATTATAGAAAATCAAAGCTTTATTTCCTAATATTCCATCATATGATATATATATATATGGACCTTGATATAGCTTCCATAAAAATGGTTAAGCATGAAGAAAAAATGCCTTGAACTAGCCAAGATCATACATTGTTAGGAAATTGTTCCAAATGTATTGTGTTCTATACTCTATTCTATACATGTATGTACTTTGTTCTATATATGCCTATACTATGTTGTATAAGGGAAATGCAAATAGTGACTTGGTTTTAAAAACAAGTATTCAATTGTTGGGTATTTGATCATCACTTGTTCTTCTTGTCTTCATGATTCATCATTATAATGACATACAAAGAATTTATGGAATAAAGAATGACATTTTTATGGAGTAAAGAATGAATTTTTTTTCTTTGATGAAAATATGGTATAGATGAGTTGTTTTAGTAGAGGTATGTATTTAGACAAACTATGCACATATGAATGGTGTTCACATGAAGATAAATGAAAATGGGCGTTGATACATTGTATTAGATGGATGTTGACACCATAACTTCAACCAACCTCTATTATTGTTTTTATAATTGAATTCACTTTTTTTTTTTTTGATATATGTAGTTGTAGACAACTGATGTTGAGAATGTGGAAAATGATGATCAATTATTTGAATTCGTCGACCTAAGGGAGACAATTTAAAAGGAAGAGAGAAAGGAAAACAACAAACTTATTGCATTGGGTAGGTGTGAACCAACAAAGGAGAACAAAGAAATATGCATTTTTTTATGGAAGATCTACAACGATATGGGGTAAGTGTCATCTTTTAAAAAGTTTTTTTATCACATATATATTATTTTTTTCTACATTCTTATGGATAAAGTTTATATGTTTTGTATGTACAAAACCACATATCTGCACACACATTTTTTCTTTCATTTACCATTAAATTTTGTTTTGCTACTTTCTATGCATGAATCGTACTATTTCACTTTCAATTATTTTCTAGTAGATAGATTGGGTATGGGGAATTGAGAGTGATGTGAGAGAGAGGGAGGGCAAAAATGAGCTTCCAGCTTCACGCGATTGGTCATGTTTGGTAGATAATAAATTATTCTTGAAACCAAGAGAATCTCATTCAAGTATTCCACTTTAGTCTTTATAAAGTCTCGTACATGTTGATATGTTTTTTCTTTATTTAATTATTATTCAGTCATATAACCTTTTATTCTCTCATGATTTCTTCATGTCTTCACAATGGAAATAAAAATAACAATCGGACTATGTGCAATGTGGTTGTAAAATATCCTGCCTCATTGAGATCATGGACACAAGTAGTTAGTAATCATTTCCCCACTTTAGTTAGTGTTGGGGAATAAAATTGAACACGATATAAAACAAAGAACACAATACTACAGACAATCGAAGAGGGATGAAAATTTTGAAGAAAAGAGGTGGCGTCTAAAGAAACCGTTACAACACTTAAGCACAATATATTGTGATGAGAACATCATAGTTCGTATTTCACATCTTGATATGCATAATCTATTATGCAATCTCAATTCACATCCAGTGTTATGATAATGACCCAAGAGGTCTTCTTTTATAGTGTCAATAGCTAACATACTCCCATAGAATATGGAAGATCTTGTCCACATATAATTGTTGGAAGTTAGAGCTTACTCCACAAAATACACTATGTCAAGTCGACTCGATGGGACTCAATCCAAATGACTATACATCCAAGTCGTATTCAATTTCAAGGCTGGTCAATCCATCACCCGACAATCTTTGATTGTTGGTCAACTGTCCGACCAACAAGCATGTCAGCTACTCGATTGACTGATGTGGTGTGATTGTCAATTTCCCGACTGAATGTGTCCATATGTAGGTCAACCTATCAACCAAATGAACCTAGGATATGTGTGATGAACCATCAGTGCTTTATGTTGCAACACCCCCCATCAACAAATATCTCTTGAGATTCAAGAGGTGAAATTACATCATTAGAACACCCCCCCATAATGAAATCTTTCTGAATCCCAAGAAAAGTTTAGAACTTGATAAATCTGGATTGAACTAAAGGCTTGGTGAAGATATGGGAAACTTTATCTTTAGTGCGATAATGTTCAATAGAAACAACATTGTCATGAACCAAATACAACAAATAGTAATCATGGATCTCAATACACTTCATCTTAATGTCAGCAACATGATTCTCAAAAACCTGTATGGCACATTGATTGTGATAGTATATTGTAGTTGAGGTTTTAATAGGAGATCCAAGATCTCCTAAAAGTTTGTGAATCCAAACTACTTCAGTACCATCTTGAACAATGCCATGAAATTCGGCTTTTGTAGTTGACAAAGAGATTGGATTTTATTTCTTGCATGAACATACTAAGGGTCCAATGTTGTTTGTGCATCCTAATTATGTTCCTGATTCATAGGTTTGTTTCAGTTATGCTTGGAACCCATTCCCTAATGAGGGGTGTGGTGGGGATTTTCCCTCGACAACTATTGTAAGGGGGATCCAGGGGGGTAGTGACAATTTTTATGGCCCCCCTGGTGGGGGATTCGGGGGAAGCACCCTCGAAGTGAAATATTGGGAAAAATTTCCTTGTAAAATATTATAATTTCATAGTCAATATGGAACATTCATTATAAGGTCGCATATCTAATGGTAGAAGTTATGTTAGGATTTTTTCCCCTATAAGGAAAACCTCTTTTATCATGGAATTGTATTGCAATTGTGTATGTGTGTGTGATTATTGTGTTATGAGAGAGGATACTGTAAGAGAAAGAAGAAGAAGTTACAATGGGCATGTTGTAGGTTGTATCCCTTCATTTTGTTGGATAATAAAAAGGAAGGACCTGGAAATTTCTGTGGTGGACATAGCCCACACTAGGTGAACCACATATATCTGTGTCTCTATTGTATTATGTGTCTTCTATGTTTTATTTCCTCAATTTTTTTTATTGTATTTCCCCACGATCTTGTTTTTCTAACAACTAGTATCATAGAGAAAGGTAACTAGCAGGAAAAGAGGTTCGAGTGGGAGCAATGGTGGAAGATGGAAATTTTAGGGTTAATAAATTTAATGGCTAAACCTACCAGTTATGGAATATGTCGATGGAAGATTATTTATATTAGAAGGATCTTTTCCTACCATTGGGTTGAATAGAAAAGAAGCCAACGACCATAAAGGATGAAGAATGGGAGTTTCTCGACAAAAAGGCACTAGGAACGATACAACTGAGCCTGGCAGCATTGATGGATTTCAATATTTCAAAAGAAAATACAATGAAGGAGTTGATGGATGCATTGGATAAACTGTATGAAAAACCCTCAGCATCCAATACGGTGTTTCTAATGAAGCAATTATTTAATATGATTATGTTAGAAGGTGGGTCTATTGCACATCATTTAAATGAATTTAATATGGTTACTAATCAGCTAAGTTCTGTAAAAGTGGACTTTGATGATGAGGTCAGGGCTCTTGTAATCCTATGCCCATTGCCATAAAGTTGGAATGGCTTAATCATGGTTGTAAGTAACTATGTCTCTAGTTCAAACACTCTGAAATTTTATGGTGTTTTTGGTGTTATCCTTAGCGAGGAAATGCAATGGAAAATCATATGTAAGACATCAGGTAATGTGTTGATCATGGAGAATAGGCGGAAGACAAAAGGATGGAGGAAATGGCTTAAGGAACCATGGGAATTCTAGGAAGGGAAGATCCAAATCCAGATTGGGAAAGATAGAGTGCTATAATTGTGTGAAGAAACAACATCTGAAGAAAGACTGCAGAGCTCCAAAGAAACAAAGAGATGGACAATAGGAGAAAAATCAGGGAGAAAATGTAACAAGTGATGTGTTAAAAGATGTTTTGATTATTTTTGTAGATAATATTTCTGAGCCTTAGGTAGTAGATTCAAGTTCTTCATTTCATGCCACACCCCATAGGAAACATTTTCTAGATTATGTTCCAGGTGATTTTGGACAAGTTCATTTGGGTGGTGATGCACCATGAAAAATTGTTGGAATGGGTAAGGTACAGATGAAGGACAATAATGGAAACCAATGGTTGTTGAAAGAGGTAATACATGTTCTAGATCCGAGGAAACATATAATTTCAACAGGGCAATTCACAAGTGAAGGATGTATATCTATATTTATAGATAAGGTGTGGAAGGTCACCAGAGGATCACTGGTGATAGAAAAAGGAGAGAAGGTAGGTACATTGTATTTATGTACTGGTAATATTGATTCTTCTATCTCTTTAGCTTCTATAGGAGTGGATACAACACTTTGGCATCATAGGCTTGGACACA
>SNQJ01S0037629.1:7524-20892 GCA_010110895.2 Picea sitchensis
GCAAGAGATTGTGATACTAGGGCTCAATTTGACCTAGGGGCATTCTTTTTGTGAGGGTAGAAATTAGTCCTTTCATCCTTCTACTCTATCACTATATTATGTTTTTTCATATATTAAGATTAAAGTCATGTGTAACACCAAGGAGATTATTTGCATATGAGGGCTAAGACCCATATTTCCTAATAAGAGAACTAATTGGTTGGTTGAGATCAATAAAATTAGGGTAATCCTCTCCCTGTGTAATGAAAAAAGGAAAGAATACACATCCCCCTAAGGTTGTGTGGAGAGATCATATATGTTGTGTCGTGATATTGAGATCCCCATTATTGGGAAAACCTAGAAACCCTTGTTCTCCCAACTAAAATCACCCACTCGAAAAGAGCACTTGATAGTGAAAAATTAGGTAGTGTAGAAAAGCCCATTGAACTAGAAAACACCTCTAACTTTAAATGCGAGATCAAGCTATGGGATTTTATGAATGCATAAAATTGACTAGTAACAATGTAAACCATACAAAAATAGAAATAAAACCCTACATAAATAAATATAGATAGAAAGGGGGGTTAGGACAATTGATACATATAGAGAGGTATGTGACACAAGGGCTCTGGTTCTCAATCTCATTTTCCATATGAAGGATCCAAGAGATCTTAGCATGGGGAAAACATATGACCTCACTATCAATTTCTACTTCCAAAAGAGAGTTTCACCATTGTTCATTGTGCATTGATTTCTTTCTCAACAAGCCATCACCCAATACCTATAACACCTGCATAATACTTACAAACTCCCCCTACCTGATGCACTCTCTCCCTCCCCGAACTGCCACCTCTCTACCCCCAATACCTGTACACCTACTTCAATTAAAAAATACCTCCTCCCCCCATATGAAACAATATACTGACTTGTTTTTTTACAATTTAAAAACCCCCCTCTATGAATGAATGTGACATAACATTGGGAAACAAGTGAAGCCCATGTGCCCATGTGTAGTCATTGGACTATGAAAAACCTCCCTTAAAGTGCAATGGTTTCCATGAATATGGACACTTCAACGAGCATTACCCAAAGGAGATTACCCCATGACGAGGAAAAAGAGGAAGATTTATGAATTGTGTCCAAACCATCCAATTGAACAAAAAGACATACCTTGGTTGTTCTCCATCCCATAAATGATGCACACATAAGTCCAAGCCAAAACAAATCCTTAGCATTAGAAATTGTCCATGAAAAGAAAACTCTAGGCTCAGGAAAAGAAACTTCATTCCCCCTCAGGGAAGAAAAATAAATCAACCATTCTTCAAATAATAATAAACAACTAATAATAAACAACTAAAAAGAATTTAGAAATAAGAGATCGTGGATTAATAGGCTAAAAATCATATGACAAAGGAATCAAAGAGCAAATTATTTTAAGACAAAGCCTCATGTGTTTAATCAAATTTCGAAAGGTTCGAAAGGAAAACCCTATATCAAACTCCAACTCCAACTATACATTAGTTAGTTGGCAATGCAAAGGAGGGGATAGAGATAACAAGACCCACATAGCCCCATCTAAAACCTTTGAAGCTAGGGAAATCCAAAGCACTGCAGGAAGAAAAAATGGCAATAAAGACGACTTAAGGGCACTAGGACTCATTTGGTCTTAATTTGGAGATCTGTACAAGTTTTGACCCCGAGGAAGTATTTGAAGAAAAAAACACATTCAAGTGAAATGGTAAATTTAAATATAGAAGAGACAACACTAGAAATTGTAAGCATCCATAAAATAAAATCAGTCCATTGTAATTTTAGTAAACCTCCGAAACCAGCTCATTTTAGTAAACCTCCTGAACCAGCTAACTTTAGTCAATGGTAGTAAGCCTCCGAAACCAACTAATTTTAGTCAAAGGCAGTCTCTGAAACCAGTTACTTTTAAGTCAAAGGCGCGGCCGAGACTTAAAGTAACTACAAACCTCCTAGACCAGCTAATTTTAGTCAATGGTAGTAAGCCTCCGAAACCAGCTAATTTTAATTCAAAGGCGCGGCCGAGACTTAAAGTAACTACAGAAACCAGCTAAAGCAGCAAGTCAACCTCTGAAACATGCTAAATCAAGAGCAAAGTTCATTGGCGCCGCCCAGACTTGAACTGGAGACCTTCAGCATGTTAGAATGACGTCATAGCCAACTACACCACGGCACCTTGTACTGGTAGAAAATTTCAAATTATTCTATTTAAATATAATAATAAGATGTAGATAGTTTGTGATGTACGGATTAGGCTAGTTGTAGTGTTCGTGGTTCTGTGGAATTAGTGGTCAAAAAATTCGATGTTACAAGTTTCGCCGATTGAGTGGCTATCAAAAAAGGCATACACCAACCGATTTTTTTTTCGTTCTTTTCAACATTGATTGACTTGCAATCCGAGCAATCAAATTATGAATAAGTGCATGCCAAATTTTAGTTCGTCATACAAAATTGATATTCTAACAACCCTTCAAACCATGTTAATAAAGATATTTTATTTTAAAAATATATACTTAGATTATATAAATTAATACGATATTTCCATTTGTTTATATATATTTTTCAAATTAGGTACTAACATGATATGATATTTCCATTTGTTTATATATATTTTTCAAATTAGGTACTAACATGGTAGGAATATTGAGTAAGGCCCACAATATCTATATAGAAATATTGAATAAAGTCCACATTATTTAGAGAGGGAGACAAACAATTTGGGGATTTACTCTTATGTAATGTAATCAAAATTCCAAAAAAAAATAATAATAATAATAATATTTAATTTTTATTCTTATACACTTATTCATAAGTGAAACTAAGAATAATAAATTATTGTAGTCTTAAGTTTTCCTCCATATTCATTTTAAATATAATTTTCTTTGTTATTTACCGAAGTTTTGGGTTTTCACTATACAAGGATTCCGTAACCCACATATTTTTTTAACCTAGGCAACAATATTCTTGGATAAAGTCACCATACTTATTTTACTTTACACTTCAACATTCCATCCCTTGGATAAGGTAGCTATAAGGGTTTACTTTACACTTAAACATAACCATGGGAACTTGAAGAAATAATGAATGTGTTTAAGTAAAGAAAATAATCATTGTAAGTAATACATTGTTACTAGGGTTTTGAATTATATGAAGGTCGTGATCCTATGAAACATGGTGGATTATAATGAAGTTATTACTCCATCTACTTTGGCAATCAATTGGGATCCAACATTAACACAACTAGATCATGACATATAAAAGCTTTACATGACACGAATCCACTACCCTGACATGTGATTTCGACGTGCATTAACCACATTTCGTTGTGCATTAATCGTGAGCTAGACTGAGACTTACCTAAACTGGGTTTAGTATTAACTTGTCACCCTCTGAAATACATGGAATATTGGTCTTCCACTGTGAGTTTTCCACACCTCTATTGATCATGTGCCTTCGTACTACGGTTGTATGAGTTTTCATTAGTATTGAGTTAATGTATCAATTCCAGTGTTGCTACCCTCGAACACCACCAATAGACTTACCATTATCGTGTTCGAAAAGTTGTTTTATTAATATCCTCATCCTTAATTCTGACTTGGTGATAATCAGATCTTAGATCTTAGGTCTATCTTGAAAAATATTTTTGCTCCTCTCACTTGGTCAAATAGATCATTAATCTTGGTAGAGGATACTTATTTTTAATAGTCATTTTATTTAATTGTTGATTTCTTGACAAATAAAACCGGTGCCCCCCATGGTCATACACTGGGTCTGATATACCCTTTGTCTAGTAATTCCTATATCTGCATTTTAAGTTATGTTAACTCAGGAATGCTCATTTTGTAAGGCGCTTTTGACACAGGGGAAGATCGTGGTATTAAGTCAATAGAAAAGTCTATTTCTCTTCTTGGAGGTAATTCTGGTATCTCATCAGCAAAAACATCTTTAAAATCTCTTAAGACCAAATAGTCTTCCAGTTTTGGTTTGTCATCCTCATTTAACATATCCATTACCTGAATTGCATACAGTTGACACCCCTTATGCATTTCTACATAGATGATAAGTGTCTAACAAAAACCGGTTTTCTTAGTCCTTGAACTGTTCTTTTTACCCCATTTTCATCTTGATAAATAAATGACTTCTCATAACAATTTAGCAAGACCTTGTGTGATTTCAACCAATCCATACCAATAAGAATGACATACGATCCTAAGGGCAACATATTTAAGTTAACCGAAGTACTCTGATCATTTATTCATGTATCACACTTAGAAATATATTCTGATACTTTTTTTTTTCTTTTTTTTTGTCGATGGCCCATTATACCAACTAAGACTTAGGGTGTTTCTTTTTCTTCAGCTTACACCTTTCTACAAATGATGGGGTTATTTAACTCAAACTTGCTCCTGGTTCTATTAGGATAGAGACTTGTTTGTTTTGAATCTTACCTTCAATTTCTACCACAGTAGACTGGTGATCAACTTGTCTCCCTTCTAGAGCAGCATTGATTCAATGTATGATTTTCCCGATATCTCCTACTGTGGTGGCCTCCTGCAGATTGTGAACTGTAGTTCTGTTTGTTGGGTTTAAGCGTGGGCGGTTTCTCCGCAAATGGGGCTCTCCACACTCCCAACATTTCAATGGTTCTTTGGGACTGTCGACGATCTTCTTGAATCCCAAATTGGCTGGTTTATTCCCTCCTTGTTCCTATTGGGTGTTAGATGGATAGTCATTCTTTTGGAACCCTTTATTCATGTTACAATAAGGAGCTGGTTTAACCCTTTCTTACGCTGATTTAGAGTATCTTGTTTTCTATCCTTCCAAGCTTTAGGAGTTTCAGAGCTCTGTTTATACTGTTCATAACACATTCTGGCTTTTCTAAATACTTCATTCAAGGATTTAGGATTGTCCAATTCAATTCTATCTGTATAGGATTCGGGTAGACAACTTAAGAATCTCTGAATTTTCACTTTATCTTCCTTAATATAAGGCACAAAAAGAAAAGTATCATATTATATTTGTAATTTGTAATTCATAACACTCAAGCACTTGAGCTAATCCATTAGGCTAATTTGTTTCTTTTATATATTTATAATTTTTTTTATAATATTTGCAGTCGTGGAAAACGCTTTTTGTGGAGCCAATCACCCCATGATGAACACGCATGTCATCAATGAGATTTGTATTTAAGTGGAAAGGTAATAACTTCTCCTCTTAATCACCCAAACAAATTATTATTTACAATATTTATAATTCTCTTGTGATAATATGGTTCTTTGTTATCTACTCATTATTAAACAATCAAATGCAATAATTTTTATGGGTTTCTTTCTTTCCTTTTTACTACAACATAGGTTTGGAATGTTATAACATCCATAAAGGTATAGCATAAAGAACTACTAATATATATCCTAAGAAACCGACCTAGTATCATAACTATCTTACAAAACATAGATAAACCTATAATCAAAAAAATAAATGCCTACTACAGGCTTCTTGCTTCATGTCTATGCATCACTAGAGTTGTTGGTCCACTTGTTCCATATCTGAATCTCCTAGAGCTCCCTCTATAGTTTTTCATCTTTTGCAATAGCTCAAGCATGCACAATTGATATCTTCTACTGAGAAGCCAAACACTAATAACTCCCAGTGAGGCATAGGACCAATTGGTAAAACATGCCACACTTATTGTCAAGCTTCTCAATTTGCCAAGTTTTTTATCAATCCCAATCTCTAGTAATTTTTCATATTTAGAATTATGATATTCAACTTGACTCTATTATTCAAATGACAAATAACTGCCTGTTTGTCAACAAGGAGGTGTTCATTCCACCTCAAAGTGTGGCATAAGTCTAATATCTCACATGAAAAGCATTGAATTGAGTGAATTCTCCAACCATTCTCCAATCACACTAGAATTTTCTATTGAATGAACTTGGAAATACACATATGCATACCTAAATTGAGCCTCTACCCAAAGAGGGAATATCCTAGACTTGGAAAAAAACCCTAAAAAATGCCAACATAGAAGAAACACCAACAAATCGAAAAAAGAGAGCCCAAATGGAGGAATTGAGTCCCCAAAATTCAAAATCAACCCTAAATCCAACACATTCCAAAAAGAAACAAACAAAACTTAGGACTAAAATAATCCCACCTACAATTTCCAAAAATGTTTTATGTCATTTATGACCCTACAATGTTAACGTGAGAGATATATGTGAGAGTAATGTAGGAATAGATTTTGTTAATATCTATCTCTTTAGATTGAATGTGCTCCACCATCTATCTCAACTTATGTGATTCATTGCAATTTGGAATTTTCCCTTAACCTATGGCTAATATAAATTGTTCTATGGGATATGGGATGGATTTATCATTCCCCCCTTTGTCCTTGTTATTCCCATGCCTAGATGAGTTGCTTCATTTACCAATTCATTTTCTTAGTTATCTTGTCCCCTTAGCACATGGAAAAAATCTATCGTCGTGAACTTCCTTGCTTCCTCTTGAATTCTGAGGATGATCTTTGTGAATATGCAATCCTTAGGGGCTGAAAAGTATGGCATATGTTTGATGATGATTTTTTAGACAATAAGGATGCAAATGAAAGTATGGACTCTATGAGACAAAGGGAGCCGATCATATGCACTCTTACATAAAGCAAGGATTAGGAGGGAGCTAATCCTAGGATCCATTGAAAATGATGAAATAATTAGGAGCTAATCCTAGATCCATTGAAATGATGAATATATATATATATATATATATATATATATATATATATATATATATATATATATATAGAGAGTATATATATATATATATATATATATATATATATATATATATATATATATATATATATCCATGGTAGTAGCCATGAAAAGACAGTACCTGTTCAACTCAACCGCAGAAGAAGACCTCTTCGAAGAGAAGCCTTAAAGCATTCCTAGTCATCCAGGAAACGTCGCAACCTAGCAGTAACGTACAGTGCGACGATTTGAGGTTTCCGCAGTCTAGATATAGGTAGGGTGTGGAGATTTCGCATTGGTCTAAACAGTCAAGGTGTGGAAATCTACGATTTACGCAAGCTGCATATGGGATACAGTGTGGAAATGCCTATAAACAAAGGAAAATTGGAAAAAGGGAAAAGAGTCTAAAAGAACTTTCATATCCAGAGAATCTGGATGTATCCCCCACAGACTCAGAGACTAGATTAAAATGAAAAGAGGTAGGCTAAAGGAAAATGGACAGCAAAAAACCAAAACAAGTCGTATCCCCAGTATGGTCGCCAATTTTGTTATTGGATAAATCAGTGAATGCAGACATAAAATGATCTCCCTAGATCCACCTGGATCTAGAACAAAACAAGACAAGACATGACGTTTTCCCTAAGATTTAATCATTGAGTTTACTATCAAAAAAGAGATGAATGACATACCTTTGAATATCGCTTCCTTATACCTTTTTCATCCCTGCTCCGCTTTAGTGCTCTTGTAATATTGGATCTGCAATGAAACACGAACCAACCAAAGTGAAAGCAATAATAGTATATTCAATGAAAACTTACACATGTGATCAAGGAGTCATGTAATAAAATGAGAATTATTTTATGGGAAAGAAACATGCCATTGTATTATATTAAGTAAAAGTGGAATATACAACCAAACAACCTTGATGTTGCAAGGTTCCCTTTCGGTGGCCCTTTTCTTCAACACACACACTTGCTCCAAACTTGCATGAAGAGGATCCACAATAACTTGATGGATAGATGAAGACCTCAAGCATCAATTCAGATAGAATCCCTCACACAATTCTCAGCCTATTCCTTCATAAATTCCTTACTTTATCTTGCTTTCTCTTGCTTACTTGCTTAACCTTTTCCATGAGAAATCCATTATTATATAGGAGAAGGAGAGATGGTTAAAGAGATTAGGATGATCCCACCAAATCAGAGAATCCAGTAGGATCCCAACCATATAGATGCCACCTCATATTCTAGAATATTCCCTTCTAGAACCTTCCTGAACTTCATCCTTTCCTTAGTCTTCAAATGTCATCGCACCCTATCTATAGAGTAGCCTGCGGAAACTCTGCAAGCCAAGTTTATGATAGCCTGCAAAAATCAGGCATTTCCACACTGTGTCTTATGTCTAGCCTGCGACGTCCTTCTAAAAAAAAGTTTTATAGAGGAGGAAACTAGTCACTTTTCTCATGAGAAAGATCCTTTTGGGAGCCTGAACACATGCTTGTAGAAACATCACCAGGGTGACCAAAATAATGTGTAACACATGTCCCCGATGAGGTCATGGTATAGAGAGTTGGGTATCGAGCTAGTTTCCCTTGAGGACAACTAGCCCAAGTGACATCCCATGGCGGAAGAAAAGAGAAATGTGGGAGAATAAGATTCTATCAATCTGTTGCTCGAGGAAGCCCTCACGCAACAGAGGGACGAAATGATGGAAATTTTTGCCCAAATCCTTCGATGTTTTCTGATAACAATAGATATGTATTCATTAAGAAAACACTTAGGATGCACCTCTCTTTTCAATGTACAAGTTAATTTTGATATTCCCATATTTGAAGGTCAAATAGATGCAGATGCTCTGAAAAAATGGTTAATTATGCTAGAAGGTTATTTCTCATGCTAGAAGGTTATTTCTCTCTGCACAATTTTTCTGACAGGGAAAAGATCACCTTCGTGCTCCTTAAGGCTCTCCCCCGTGTCAAAAATTGGTCGGAAACTTACTGTGAGCAAATTTCCATAGAGGAGTTTGGAATGTTCGAGGCCAAACCCACTTGGGAATCTTTCGTAGATGTCGTCAAGAAACAATATTACCCTGTTAGAAACTATGAAGACCAGTACATGAAATGGACCACAATGCATCAAGAGAGGGGCCAAGCAGTATCAGAGTTCACCAATACCTTCCATACCTTGCGCACCAAGATGGGTATCAAATATTCTGAGTGGAATTTGGTTCTGAAATATCGTGGGGCTCTACACAAGTACATCCAAACCAAAATGGACTTTCTGTACATCTCATCATTGGGATATTTTTATCGATATGTTGTCAAAATTGAGCAGAAATTTAATCACCAGAACAAAAGGGAGTTCGGGTTTGCAAATCCACAACAACCAAAGTATGGTAAAGACGACCCTAAGAATTAGCCTCCAGAAAACCAGTCCAAGCCATAGGAAAAGATGGGTAACAAAAAGAAGAGAAGGACACTGGAAAGTGGTGAGATTTCCACAAAAGCCCCTGGCACAACATTGATGAATGTTGCTCAAAACAGTCATTGGTGGCCGAGATCAAAGAAAAAGAGTTGAACCTTGATTCAAAATCCGATTCAAAAAATAATGGAAGGAGACAAATCATTGACGCAGACCCCATTTCCATTGTCACAACCACAACGATCCAACCAGAAGAAACAACAGATCCTGAAGAGGGGGAGTTCCTCTTCCATTCACGGATGTGAGTAAAGGGGACCCCATTGCATTTCATTGTTGATAGCAGAAGCTAAAATAATCTCATCTTAGCAGTTCCAACAACACCACACCTACATCCATACAACATCAGGTAGCTTCATCGGGGACGAGATATTCATGTCAGCCAACAGTGTCTCCTGTCCTACGACATCAATCCCTTCAAGGATAAGGTATTGTGCGATGTTTCCCCACTGGATGTTTGTGATGTTCTTTTGGACCAACCATATATGTGGAAGCGCCATGTTGTTTATGAGTCTCGACCCCGTAGTGTCATTGTTACTCTGGGGGATCACCTGTACAGGATACCAAAGGTAGTTCTGTTTATTTTTTCAACAAAATAGTGCAGCAAATTCGTCTCTCATACGAAAATTTGTATCTTCTTCATGATTCACGCATAAGGTGAACAGAAGGAAACTGTGACCACTACGGCCTCAGTCCAAGACCCTTCTATCCAGCAGAAGCAGGTTGAAAATATTTAAGCAAAGCACAAATATTCCTTCTACACACCGTCATATCATACATTCAAACTATTTAAAAAGGTCCAACACCTCCATCATCAATTTCACGACATTGTTTCACAAGCCAAGAAGCGCAACTTCTCCAGCAAGGCAAGTAGCTCACCAAAGTTTAGATTTAGTAAATGCTTCCTCATCTCCCACGGGAACTTAATTCAATGGAGACCCTTACTTCCTAAGGAGGGAGGATTGATCTAGATGGATATTGGTGGCCACCCACCTATTCCACTGGTTCAAAGAATTTTTTTTCTTTTTGGCATATTTTTATAGTTTTTCGAGTCCCAAACTTCCAGAACCATTTGGAGGCCCTAAACGATTTTTTTTTTACTTTTGGGGGGATAAGGGTTTCCAACAGCATTCCTTAGCCTCCAATGGAATTTTTACTTCTTATATATACCTTTCCAACAAGGTATTGAACGCCCCAAACAAATATCATATGCAAAAGTTACGCCCTTGGGAAGTTGGCGTATCAACTACCCCCATCAGGGCCCGCAAACCTTTTGTCCTTTCATCTTCCGGGGTTAGGGTTTTGTATTTTCATTTTGTTAAAAATGCCTTTGTAGCCTCATTTTAATCATCGTCGTCATCTTCTTGTGAATGAGTGTATCCGTCACATCTCTTCTCATAGATAAGTTGCCACCATTCTAGTGAGTCTTTCACTATGTAATTTTACAGTTCTGTACATTTCACTCATTAATAGAAATTTTGTATTAATGTATATATGTGCCTCTTGTTATATATCCGATATATCTATGTTATATTATTGGATCTCTTTCAATATCTCTATATATTTCCTTGTTATATCTCTGGATTCATTTCGTTCTCAAAATAATATGGATCACACGCGGAACAACCAGACCTCAACACTCGCCCCTTGACTGGTATCTCCCTACCTTATGGCATAGGAACACTTGAATTGGAGGATTTTGAGTTCCCTAAACAATCAACCATTAAGTTTTCAAAGAATGAAAAAGTGATAACTGGAGGTTGTTTGGATACCCACCCCTGAAATCCTAACTTAGACTAAAATATTCTTTTGTGCCCTCCTGTGGAGGATTTTAGTGAGTTATTAGGGTTGTGTTTTAAAAAATTTGTTGATATTGGACTCATGAACCAATCTCCTTTCTTAAGGGTGTGAAGCATGGTCTAGAAAATGTAAGTCCCTTCCAATTCTCCGAGATCTCTTATGGGCGTGGGGAGAAGAGCATACTAAGACTCAAATGAACTTGTGAATACCTGTGGATGTGTGAAATTTGTTGTGTGCAAGAATTGTATGTGAACAAAAAATATTTTTTTGTAATTGCAATATTTGGACGTCGTGGGGTCCTTTACTATTTATTGCAACCATGAAATTTGTACAATCCTTGCAAAATTGCAAAACTGATCCCTAGGTTGTAAAAGCTATGAACATGTGGGGTCCTTACAAATCTTTTAAACTTCCTAAGTGTTTTCTTGCGAAATTAAAACTATCCTAGATTGCATGATGATGTGGACATTTGGGGCCCTTACAATATCTTATCTCTTATCTTGTAAAGAAAAATATGAGGTACCACGATGGTTGTGGCCTCACCTAATGATTGATGTGATTTGCAAAAAGAACAAGAATGGAAACCAAAAGACAAGATGTGCACATGTATGGGTGCTTACTTTGTATTCTGATTTATGTACTATGTTTGTTAGATGCAAGGGAGATAAAAAAAAATGTCTTATACAACCCGTTCTGATTCACCGAGATCACTCGAGAGAGTGCAAGGTGAAGAACATAAGAGGATATGAGTAAGAGGTTTTCTTGGTCCCAAAAGAAAACAAAATAGAAACCGATTGTTGAAATGACTCTAACTAAGAATTTAATTCCTATCTAGCCATCCATGTGGTACAATAATTGAAATGTTGGTTCATTTTACCGCCCTAATTAACCTAGATGAGATAATTAACCTCGCAAGAGTTAAACTTGAAAGAAGAGGCTTCTAGATTTACAAAGTTCAAAAAATGAAAACTAAATCTCAACAAGGGAAGGGGGATGTGGGCCACCCTTAACCTAGGAGAAAATTTGAACAACACGGGTTTATGAACAATACGTTTGTTGAACATGCGTTGAACAACCCTAATATTGCAAAACTTGAACGTATTCTATGTGCTAATGGTGCACCGCAGCGCGACCATCTCTTCGAAAGTCATGTAGAATCTGGAAAATGATGTAAAAAGAGAAATTGATGGTTTCTAGAGTGTTAAGGGCCTAAATTCCCAAATTGGGCGTCTAGGAAGACTGGTTGGGTGACCTGCAAAATCAGAGAAGTAAGAAAGGAGGTTATAGCCACCTACAAAGGGAGAATTGAAGTTAAGAACCATGATGGAGTCACCACCTATAATGGGATAAATAGAGCACAGGTGTGCAAAATGTCAACCCAAATATCAGTGTAGAGCATTAGTGACATCAAAGTTTACTTAACAGTTGAACATGCATGATAATAAGACGTAAATAAATGTGAATGAGTGCATGAACAAATGCATAAGTTGTAAACACAACAAATATTTAAAAACTCAGGGAATCATTACCAATGGACAAGGCATTCAATTGATAACGTCGCAAAGGTAGGAACAAAACATGTGGTCTCTCTCCTTCCTCCTTGGCAAGGTCATTTTCCTTCCTAGCACGAACTCTCTCTTCTTCTCAAATGCAAGTGGTGATGTGAATGGTTGAACTGAGACCTCAAGTGGTGAGGCACTCAATTCCTGTTGCTCTAAATCAGAAATGGTAAATGGTTTCTCTAAATCACAATTCCCCAACACAATTATGCACTATATGTGTCATGTGTAATGCATGCCTCGCACCAAGCTTAAACATCCTTCTCCCAACTCAAATTTAGCTTTCTTCAAGTATGAATATGGATCATATTAAGTGGTGGAGTATTATCCAAGTTAGGTTAACTTGAACTTGTCGGGTCAGCTTTGTGATCAAATTAGTGACTGGTGTGACTTTGTTGCAAGTCAGTGCTTTGAATTCACCCACTCTGTCCAAGAATTTTTGTCATCTCACGTGAATGTCTCGTACCTTGATTTGTTGCCCACGTTAATGCGTTGTCCACGTGAATACTTTTATGTTAGGTCACACGGATTGCGCTAATGATGCTAATTATCTATTTGAAAGTCGCACTGGTCACTATGGCTATCCTTCATGAATTTCTTTGATGTTGTTGAGTGAGTTTATTTAACACATGTGAATATGCATTCTTGATGTATGGAACTGATGACTTTTCTAGTGATCTCCTGTATTGCTTGGTGAGCACTTTTTAGGTGATAACACTAAGTAAAATGTTAACATATATGTTAAACATCATATTACAGATGTTTTCCAAGAAA
>SNQJ01S0037629.1:20902-35401 GCA_010110895.2 Picea sitchensis
CACGTGGAAGAGTGTACATACTTCTGGGGTGTAAATACTTCATGGGGTATAAACACAACTAAAAGTAAAAGACCTCTAAATTAGGAAGATAATCAGGCTCCACAACCAACAGCCTGGGGAAACAATCGACAATCCGATCCATGCACAAAGGCAGGGTATCTAGCCCGAAATCAACTTGAAAGGATTCCACTCATCATTGTGTGTATACCTTCAAGCAACCCACATAATACACGCAATCTCTACACCAATACTAGCAAAGCAGGGTGAGTAATTCTGCTAGTCCTAATGCGACCTCGTGATTGACCCTTGTGTTAGAATGGATTCCCAGGACAAAATGTAGAAATTATATTTGAACTCTCCCTATCACAAGATACTATGTTTGTTTGCAGCATTGGAAAGCTATCTTTCACACCTATCCCTAATCTCTACAACTAATCTAATGTAGGTTTGCTACCAAAAAATGTAAAAATGTCTAATCAATTTTTATAATCGTTTTATTTTTAAGGATGTTGTTACTCAAGAGGAAAACAACGTGGACTAAATGATGTTTTGACCGACTTTAAACAATGCAAATAAATGAGAATGCAAATATTTCACTTCGATGAAAGTTATATTATGAGGAGAAAATGTTTATCATTCCCATATACACAATGTCCCAAAATTTTATTAAACTCGTCAATATCAAGATTTTCAAGAAATGAGCAAAAGAGACTGTACACCAATACACGATCCTTGCCCCCTACAGCCATGACGGGGAAAAAATTTCAGAATTCAACACCTAAAAATGCCAAAAATCATGCAATTTTGCTACTTCAAATGCAAAGATGCCCCTAATCTAATGCAAAGCAAGAAAGAAAAACTTGTAAAATGATGAAGAAGGGATTTCTATCCTTGAAATCCAATCAACAACAATTCTTACACTCAGAAAACAGTCAAATGTTGGCACCAAAAGTTCTTCCCAGGTGATCAAAGAAAAATTGGGTGACAGAAGACAAAAAGACCTAATCCAATAAATTCTACAGGAAACGTCGCGACCTAGCAGTAACATATAGTGCGACAATTTCAGGTTTTCGCAGACTAGATATGGGTAGGGTGCAGAGATTCCACACTGGTCTAAACCGTCAATATGCGACAATCTACGATTTCTGTAGGCTGCATATGGGATACAGTGCGGAAATGCCTATAAACAAAGGAAAATTGGAAAAAGGGCAAATTCTAAAAGAACTTTCATATTTAGAGAGTCTGGATGGATCCCCCACAGACTCAAAGACTGGATTAAAATGAAAAGAGGTAGGCTAAAGGCAAATGGATAGAAAAAAACAAAAACAATTCATATCCCCAGTATGGTCGCCAATTTTGTTATTGGATAAATCGGTGAATGCAGACATAAACTGATCTCCCTAGATCCACCTGGATCTAGAACAAAACAAGACAAGACATGATGCTTTCCCTAAGATTTAATCATTTAGTTTACTATCAAACAAGAGATGAATGACATACCTTTGAATATCGCTTACTTATATCTTTGTCATCCCTGCTCCGCTTCAGTGCTCTTGAAATATTGGATCTGCAATGAAACACAAACCAACCAAAGTGAAAGAAATAATAGTATATTCAATGAAAAATTACACATGTGATCAAGGAGTCATGTAATAAAATGAGAATTATTTTATGGGAAAGAAGCATGTCACTGTATTATATTAAGTAAAATTGGAATATACAACCAAACAGCCTTGATGTTGCAAGGTTCCCTTTTGGTGGCCCTTTGCTCCAACACACACACTTGCTCCAAACTTACATGAAGAGGATCCACAATAACTTGATGGATAGATGAAGACCTCAAGCATCAATTGAGATAGAATCCCTCACACAATTCTCAGCCTATTCCTTCATAAATTCCTTATTTGATCTTGCTTTCTCTTGCTTACTTGCTTAACCTTTTCCATAAGAAATCCATTATTATATAGGAGAAGGAGAGATGGTTAAAGAGATTAGGATGATCCCACCAAATCAAAGAAGGCAGTAGGATCCCAACCATACAGATGCCACCTTGTATTCTAGAATATTCCCTTCTAGAACCTTCATGAACTTCATCATTTCCTTAGTCTTCAAACATCATCGCACCTTGTCTATAGAGTAGCCTACAGAAACTCCGCAAGCCAAGTTTAGGACAACCTACAAAAATCAGGCATTTCCGCCTTGTGTCTTATGTCTAACCTACGAGGTCCTTCTAAAAACAAGTTTTATAGAGGAGGAAACCAGTCACTTTTCTCATGAGAAAGATCCTTTTGGGAGCCTGAACACATGCTTGTAGAAACATCACCAGGGTGACCAAAATAATGTGTAACACATGTCCCCGATGAGGTCATGGTATAGAGAGTTGGGTATCGAGATAGTTTCTATTGAGGACAACCAGCCCAAGTGACATCCCATGGTGAAAGAAAAGAGAAATGTGGGAGAATAAGATTCTATCAATCTGTTGCTCGAGGAAGCCCTCACGCAACAAAGGGACGAAATGATGGAAATTTTTGCCCAAATCCTTCGACGTTTTCTGATAAGAATAGATACGTATTCAATAAGCAGAAACTTAGGATGCACCTCTCCTTTCAAGGTACAAGTTAATTTTGATATTCCCGTATTTGAAGGTCGGATAGATGCAGATGCTCTGGAAAAATGGTTAAATATGCTAGAAGGTTATTTCTCTCTGCACAATTTTTTCGACAGGTAAAAGATCACCTTCATGCTCCTTAAGGCTCCCCCCCATGTCAAAAATTGGTGGGAAACTTACTGTGAGAAAATTTCCATAGAGGAGTTTGGAATGTTCGAGGTCGAACCCACTTGGGAATCTTTTGTAGATGTCATCAAAAAACAATATTACCCTGTTGGAAACTATGAAGATGAGTACATGAGATGGACCACAATGCATCAAGAGAGGGGCCAAGCAGTATTAGAGTTCACCAATACCTTCCATACCTTGCACACCAAGATGGGTATCAAATATTCTGAGCGAAATTTGGTTCTGAAATATCGTGGGGCTCTACACAGGTACATCCAAACCAAAATGGACTTTTTGTACATCTCATCATTGGGAGATTTTTATCGATATGTTGTCAAAATTGAGAAAAAATTTAATCACCAGAACAAAAGGGAGTTTAGGTTTGCAAATCCGCAACAACCAAAGTATGGTAAAGATGACCCTAAGAACTAGCCTCCAGAAAACCAGTCCAAGCCATAGGAAAAGACGGGTAACAAAAAGAAGAGAAGGACACTGGAAAGTGGTGCGATTTCCTCAAAATCCCCTGGCACAACACTGATGAATGTCGCTCAAAACAGTCATTGGTGGCCGAGATCAAAGAAAAAGAGTTGAACCTTGATTCACAATCCGATTCGAAAAATAATGGAAGGAGATAGATTATCGACGCAGACCCCATTTTCATTGTCACAACCAAAATGATCCAACCAGAAGAACCAACAGATCCTGAAGAGGGGGAGTGCCTCTTCCATTCATAGATGTGAGTAAAGGGGACCCCGTTGCATTTCATTGTTGATAGCGGAAGATAAAATAATCTCATCTTAGCAGTTCCAACAACACCACACCTTCATCCATACAACATCAGGTGGCTTCATTGGGGATGAGATATTCATGTTAGCCAATAGTGTCTCATGTCCTACGACATCAATCCCTTCAAGGATAAGGTATTGTGTGATGTTTCCCCACTGGATGTTTGTAATGTTCTTTTGGGCCAACCATATATGTGGAAGTGCCATGTTGTTTATGAGTCTCGACCCCATAGTGTCATTGTTACTCTAGGGGATCACCTGTACAGGATACCAAAGGTAGTTCTGTTTATTTTTTCGACAAAATAGTGCAGCAAATTCGTCTCTCATATGAAAATTTGTATATGCTTCATGATTCATGCATAAGGTGAACAGAAGGAAACTGTGACCACTACAGCCTTAGTCGAAGACCCTTCTATCTAGCAAAAGCAGGTCGAAAAGATTATATGTGGAAGTGCCATGTTGTTTATGAGTCTCGACCCCATAGTGTCATTGTTACTCTAGGGGATCACCTGTACAGGATACCAAAGGTAGTTCTGTTTATTTTTTCGACAAAATAGTGCAGCAAATTCGTCTCTCATATGAAAATTTGTATATGCTTCATGATTCATGCATAAGGTGAACAGAAGGAAACTGTGACCACTACAGCCTTAGTCGAAGACCCTTCTATCTAGCAAAAGCAGGTCGAAAAGATTTAAGCAAAGTATAAATATTCCTTCTGCACACTTTCATATCATACATTCAAACTATTTAAAAAGTTCCAACCCCTCCATCATCAATTTCGCGACATTGTTTCGCAAGCCAAGCAGCGCAACTTCTCCAGCAAGGCAAGTAGCTCACCAAAGTTTAGATTTAGTAAATGCTTCCTCATCTCCCACGGGAACTTAATGAAATGGAGACCCTTGCTTCCTAAGGAGGGAGGATTGATCTAGATGGATATCGGTGGCCACCCACCTATTCCACTAGTTCAAAGAAATGTTTTTCATTTTGGCAGATTTTTACAGTTTTTCGTGTCCCAAACTTCCAGGACCAGTTTGAGGCCCTAGATGATTTTTTTTTTTTACTTTTTGGGGGATAAGGGTTTCCAATATCATTCCTTATCCTCCAATGGAAGTTTTACTTCTCAGATATACCTTTCCAACAAGGTATCGAACGCCCCAAACAAAGATCATATGCAAAAGTTACGCCCTTGGGAAGTTGGCGTATCAACTACCCCCATCGGGGCCTGCAAACCTTTTGGCCTTTCATCTTCCAGGGTTAGGGTTTTGTATTTTCATTTTGTTAAAAAGTCCTTTCTAGCCTCATTTTAATCATCATCATCATCTTCTTGTGAATGAGTGTATCCATCACATCTCTTCTCATAGATAAGTTGCCACCATTCTAGTGAGTCTTTCACTATGTCATTTTACAGTTATGTACATTTCACTTATTAATAGAAATTTTGTATTAATGTATATATGTGCCTCTTGTTATATATCCGATATATCTATGTTATATTATTGGATCTCTTTAAATATCTCTATATATTTCCTTGTTATATCTCTGGATTCATTTTGTTCTCAAAATAATATGGATCACACACGGAACAACCAGACCTTAACACTCGCCCCTTCACTGGTATCTCCCTACCTTATGGCATAGGAACACTTGAATTGGAGGATTTTAAGTTCTCTAAACAATCAACCATTAAGTTTTCAAAGAATGAAAAAGTGATAACGGGAGGTTGTTTGGATACCTACCCCCGAAATCCTAACTTAGACTAAAATATTCTTTTGTGCCCTCCCGTGGAGGATTTTAGTGAGTTATTAGGGTCTTGTTTTAAAAAGTTTGTTGATATTGGACTCATGAACCAACCTCGTTTCTTAAGGGTGTGAAACATGGTCTAGAAAATTTAAGTCCCTTCCAATTCTCTGAGATCTCTTATGGGCATGGAGAGAAGAGCATACTAAGACTCAAATGAACTTGTGAATACCTGTGGATGTGTGAAATTTTTTGTGTGCAAGAATTGTATGTGAACAAAAAATAAATTTTTGTAATTGCAATATTTGGACGTCGTGGGGTCCTTTACCATTTATTGCAACCATGAAATTTGTACAATCCTTGCAAAATTGGAAAACTGATCCCTAGGTTGTAAAAGCTATGAACATGTAGGGTCCTTACAAATCCTTTAAACCTCCTAAGTGTTTTCTTGTGAAATTAAAACTATCCTAGATTGCATGATGATGTGGACATTTGGGGCCCTTACAATATCTTATCTCTTATCTTGTAAATAAAAATATGAGGTACCAAGATGGTTGTGGCCTCACCTAATGATTGATGTGATTTGCAAAAAGAACAAGAATGGAAACCAAAAGACAAGATGTGCACATGTATGGGTGCTTACTTTGTATTTTGATTTATGTCCTATGTTTGTTAGATGCAAGGGAGATAAAAAAAATGTCTTATACAACCCGTTCTGATTCACCAAGATCACTCGAGAGAGTGTGAGGTGAAGAACATAATAGGATATGAGTAAGAGGTTTTCTTGGTCCCAAAAGAAAACAAAATAGAAACCAATTGTTGAAATGACTCTAACTAAGAATTTTGATTCCTAACTAGCCATCCATGTGGTACAATAATCGAAATGTTGGTTCATTTTATCCGCCCTAATTAACCTAGATGAGATAATTAACCTCACAAGAGTGAAACTTGAAAGAAGAGGCTTCTAGATTTACAAAGTTCAAAAAATGAAAACTAAATCTCAACAAGGGAAGGGGGATGTGGGCCACCCTTAACCTAGGAGAAAAGTTGAACAACACAGGTTTATGAACAATATGTATGTTGAACATGCGTTGAACAACACTAATAATGCAAAACTTAAACGTAGTATGTGTGCTAATGGTGCACTGCAGCGCGACCGTCTCTTTGAAAGTCATGTAGAATCTGGAAAATGATATAAAAAGAGAAATTGATGGTTTCTAGAGTGTTAAGGGCCTAAATTCTCAAATTGGGCGTCCAGGAAGACCGATTGGGTGACCTGCAAAATCAAAGAAGTAAGAAAGGAGGTTATAGCCACCTACAAAGGGGGAATTGAAGTTAATAACCCTGATGGAGTTACCACCTATAATGGGATAAATAAAGCACAAGTGTGCAAAATGTCAACCCAAATATCAGTGTAGAGCATTAGTGACATCAAAGTTTACTTAACAGTTGCACATGCATGATAAATAGACGTAAATAAATGTGAATGAGTGCATGAACAAATGCATAAGTTGTAAACACAACAAATATTTAAAAACCCGAGGAATCATTACCGATGGACAAGGCATTCAATTGATAACGTCGCAAAGGTAGGAACAAAACATGTGGTCTCTCTCCTTCCTCCTTGGCAAGGTCATTTTCCTTCCTAGCACAAACTCTCTCTTCTTCTTAGATGCAAGTGGTGACGTGAATGGTTGAACTGAGACCTCAAGTGGTGAGGCACTCAATTCCTGTTGCTCTAAATCAGAAATGGGAAATGGTTTCTCTAAATCACAATTCCCCAACACAATTATGCACTATATGTGTCATGTGTAATGCATGCCTCACACCATGCTTAAACATCCTTCTCCTAGCTCAAATTTAGCTTGCTTCAAGTATGAACATGGATCATATTAAGTGGTGGAGTATTAGCCAAGTTAGGTTAACTTGAACTTGTCAAGTCATCTTTGTGATCAACTTAGTGACTGGTGTGACTTTGTTGCAAGTCGGTGCTTTGAATTCACCCACTCTGTCCAAGAATTTTTGTCATCTCGCGTGAATGGCGTAGACCTCGATTTGTTGCCCACGTTAATGCATTGTCCACGCGAATACTTTTATGTTAGGTCGCAAGGATTGCGCTAATGATGCTAATTATCTATTTGAAAGTCGCACTAGTCACTATGGCTATCCTTCCTGGATTTCTTTGATGTTGTTGAGTGAGTTTATTTAACACCTGTGAATATGCATTCTTGATGTATGGAACTGATGACTTTTCTGGTGATCTCCTGTATTGCTTGGTGAGCACTTTTTAGGTGATAACACTAAGTAAAATGTTAACATATATGTTAAACATCATATTACAGATGTTTTCGAAGAAAACACTAATACAATACAAACATGTTTTATGTATGAATTAATGATGCCATATATTAACACAAATTTGAGGTAACTATGACATATCATTGATGGCTTCATTGTTAAAGTGACATATTTTAATGGCTAACTTACTACCACTGACTCTTTCTCGAAATACTTGGTTGCATCATTGTTTGGCGTTCTAGGATTCAATGTTGCATCATACCCCCATTCCTTCTTGAAATACCTAATTGCATCATTATTCAATGTTCAAGGAGTTGGTGTTGCATCCCACCTTCTTATGATCCTAGGAGTGGCATTGAGAGCCTCTGAATCAAATAAAGTATTCTCCTTCTCGTATTCACTTGTGATCTCCAGTAAGCACATTGTTTTGAAGGAAATAATTGATCCATTGAAAAGAAATCAAAGTTGATCTCAATAAGTAGATTGTGTATGCTAGTATGAATTATATAAGATTAGTATGAATTATGTGAGAACTTACTTGACTTCTATACATTATCTTACCATTGTTAGAACCTTCTTGCTATGGATCATCCTCTCTATCTCCTTGTAACTCCACAAGAAAAAAAAACATGAGAGTCATGGATATTAATTGGTGGAAGTCATGAAAAACAAAAACAAAAAAAAATTAAAAAATGTGTTTGTGTTTTAGTTACTTTAATTTTCATTTATTGTTGCCTTCGGTTGGTCATGTTTATCCTTAAGAATCTTAAGGTTCGTGCCAATGTTTTATATGTTGCACTTTAATTAGTAGTTTATTTTATTAGTTGTATCTTTTACACTATTTCTTTTCCACTTGCAATAAATTTGATCTTTTTTTCCTTTCTATGTTTAGACCTTAGTCGCTATCCTAAAAATATTTCCTTATTTGGCATTTGTGTTAGTTTAATTGCCATTGTTCCAGGTGGGTGGTTTGGCTTTGGAATTACAAGATCCCTGAGAACATTCTACAAGGGGTGGGATAGAAATTTCCCACCATTTATGGATTGATGCATGGAAGGATGATGTGATCACTCACTCCCTCTTCTAATCTCCCTTAGGGTTTATAGTTGTTTAAAAGGAAACCTCATTTTCTCTTATGTTGTCACTAAATCATACATATTTTAAAACTATCAATGTTTGTATATTGATTTGTGTTAGATTATATTGGTTTCAAGTGGTTTCCCAAGGTAAAATCTACTATTTCTTCTCAACATCAATCAAATAAAATTAGGTTGCTATGATTTGTTGCAATATCTTGCTAAAGACGTAATGTATAATCATTTTTAACGATGTGTGTTATAGATGTCCTGCATTTATGTTGTATTATGTCATTAGGTTTATGGTCATGGGAGTGCTAGGGTTTGTAAATGGATTTGTACTCTTAATCTATGTTGAGAATGACACCATTTCCTCACGCAAGAAGAAGATCTTGCATTTTAATCCTAAAATCTTGCAGTTATGCTCCATTCATATATTTAATATATTAATAAAGTTGAATTTTGTGATGTAATATATTTAATATATTAATAAAGTTGAATTTTGTGATGTAATAACTTATTTGAATATTAGATTGCTCCATTCATATATATTAAACTAGCAATTAGTCTGGGAGGTGCACACATAAATATTTGTGTGAAAAGTAATGTTTATAATGAAACTACGAAGCATATCCACAATCTCAGGAAGGAAATGAACTTCATTTTGGAGTATATCCTCAATCTCATGACTATGACTATGTATAGAATTAGTAAGGATGTATCATGATTAGTAATGAATTAATGAATATCCACACATCTAAAAAATAGTTAGGATACATATGAGTTTTCTATCAATTAAAAACAATTTAATTAAAAAAAATAATCAATTAATTACACAATTAAATTCAGTTATAATAAAAAATAAATCTATGTTAATATATTTACTGCTTATAAATCTATGTTAATATATTTACTATTTCAAACTCCAAAAAGTTAATATCGCCAAAATATTTGAAAGATTAAACTCATCATTAATGACTTGATAATAATAATGAGTCTTTACCCTTCGTATCGCTCAATTGACAATGCTGAGCAAGATGCACTATGAGGCTGTGATTTTTTTTTCAATGGATATAATGAGAGACTATGGTTTTGTGGCTACTTAATATTAGTTTTTAAAGTTAAGGAAATGTTTTTCAACACACCAAAACAGATTGTCGTGGGTTTTGAAAAACAAAAGTAAAGTGGATCACCATGATTAGAATTATCATTTGAATGGCTTGTAATGTATGTAGACAAAATAACATGCATCAGCCTCATCACATCAGTGTTTCAATGGCCTACCCAACCCATGTTGTTAGTACTTTGAACTTGGGTCAATTCAATTTCAATGGTTTTTTAAGGGTTTGTGTTTTGGTTGGCCAATATCCTAGAAATGCAAATTAATAGTAGAAAGCAATTTGGGTTATGGGAGATGTCGACATACGCCATCGAATATTTGTTTCCAATTTGTGTCTTTTGAATGAATTTAGGAAAATAACTACATACATGTGTAAAGTTTATTTATGACAAGCTATTACCTGTGGAGTGACATATGTAAGGAGGTAACTTACATTTGTTCATTGTGACTAACATACACAGTGATTGTGTGTACTTAAATTGTTTTATATAACTTGTTGTACATAGTATAATCTCAAAATTAGAGAGAAAAGGTGGTTAATTCAAGCAATTATCTAAGGAATCATGAAATTATATAACGTACGTTTCATCTTGAGTCCAATTACAAAAATAACATGTCAAAGAATTTGGCTTGAATGTTTAGGGTTTGTAATTTGAGTCAAGGATTTAATAAATAGCTTGACATGACATTAAAGATTTTATAGAGGATTAGGGAAATTTCAAAGAGTAGATTTGTTGCATATATGGACATGGTGATATTGGAAAATAGTTCAATCATTATGCAACTTCTCAAATTAGCAAGGGAAAAATTAGATGAGTTTCCTCGTGACATTATATGGAATCCAAATGAGACATGAGATAATGGGTGGCTCATCTAGTTCTTTGATTCAATATTTTGTTTCAAATGGATTGTAGTAAGCTATTTATACAAACATAAACATCCCAAAGTCAGAGACTATCCTTGCAATAGAATGTATACTTTTCCACACTCTAGGATCGAGAGTTACATGTTTCATATTTGCTACATGCCCATGCACAAGCCTAGCCCTTCATTGGACAAGTCTGTTATCAACATGTGCACTAAGTCTCTTAGGATTGTGCTTAAAGTATATTGGTTTCTTATGGTATAGGCCAAGGATTTATAAGACAATGAGGGGATTAGTTGAATCCATGGGAAATTTCATATGGTTGCAACTTTGATGGGGGATTGGCCACCCTTGGTCAAGCCTCAAAATAATCTACCTAGTCTTGTGAATGGGAATTAGGTATTGAATAAGTTATTTTCTTCGAAGCAACGACTTCTATCTCTTACATCACAACCTCATAAAAAACAACCACTAACATTCGCTATTACTGCTACAAATAGTAACACTTAGAAGGAAAACAAAATTACTATAGATGTCTCCAAGCAAAGCACATTGTAAGGTCATAGGCATCAATTGGTAGAGAAACGGAACACATGTAAGTCACATGCATCATGAAATCTATCCTGGATGTCAGGAATAATAGATAGGAAAACTAAAAATTAAAGAATGGAATGGACATAAAGGATAACATATGTCAATTTTTCACTAGATGGATAGACAAATCTTTTGAAGTCCTTTTCCATAGTATAAACACCTTATGACATGATTATTGTTTATTAAAATATCTTTCCCCTCACATCAAGCAACTACATCATCATTATTATTATTTTATTTGAACGCATATGATGAATAACTTCGATGCTCTTTTCACTTATTACGTATTGTAACATGCAATCTAAACTCGCTAAGAAATTATTTCTTTTTAGCCGCTCAAAATAATGGGAAGTGAAAACAATATTTTTTACTTGAAATATGACAAAAATCATTTTTTTTATTGATGAAATCATAGATATCAAATATTAACATTGCATTTTACAATCTAGTTGCAACAGGGATATCCAAGACCATTGAATGCATTTCTACATTAAAAAACAAAAAATGCATCAATTCTAAAATTGCAAATTCAATAAAGATTGTGTTCTTGGATTATGGTGATAGCAAGCTGGAAAAATTTATAAAAAAATGATTATAAATATTTAAATTAAAATTTAGTTTGAAAACAAACTTAAAGTAAATCAATATATAAAAACATTATTTACAGAAAATTATAATACAAGATAAAATACAATTTTAATAAGTTTCAATAAATTGTTAAATAAATTACTCAATTTTAAATTAAAGTATTTCTTGAGTCTCATTAAGTCGAATCAGCTCTTCGAGCCTCTGTTAGGCCCTGAAATTAATTTACACAGGCCCCCCCCCTTAGTTTATTTATGACAAGCTATTACCTATGGAGTGACATATGTAAGGAGGTAACTTACATTTGTTCATTGTGACTAACATATACAGTGATTGTGTGTACTTACATTGTTTTATATAACTTATTGCATATAGTATAATCTCAAAATCAACATAGATTAGAGGGAAAAGGTGGTTAATTCAAGCAATTAACTAAGGAATCATGAAATTATCCAATGTTTCATCTTGAGTCCAATTACAAAAATAGCATGTCAAAGAATTTGGCTTGAATGCTTAGGGTTTGTAATTTGAGTCAAGGATTCAACAAATAGCTTGACATGATATTAAAGATTTTATAGAGGATTAGGAAAATTTCAAAAAGTAGAGTTGTTGCATATATGGACATGGTGATATTGGAAAATAGTTCTATCATTGTGCAACTTCTCAAATTAGCAAGGGAAAAATTAGATGAATTTCCTCGTGACATTATATGGAATCCAAATGGGACATGAGATAATGGGTGGCTCATCTAGTTCTTTGATTCAACATTTTGTTTCAAATGGATTGTAGTAAGCTATTTGTACAAACATAAACATCCCAAAGTCAGAGACTATCCTTGTAATAGAATGTATACTTTTCCACACTCTAGGATCAAGAGTTACATGTTTCATATTTGCTACATGCCCGTGCACAAGCCTAGCCCTTCATTGGACAAGTTTGTTATCAACATGTGCACTAAGTCTCTTAGGATTGTGCTTAAAGTATATTGGTTTCTTATGGTATAAGCCAAGGATTTATAAGACAATGAGGGGATTAGTTGAATCCATGGGAAATGTCAAATGGATGCAACTTTGATGGGGGGCTGGCCACCCTTGGTCAAGCCTCAAAATAATCTACATAGTCTTGTGAATGGGAATTAGGTATTGAATAAGTTATTTTCTTCAAAGCAATGATTTATATCTCTTACATCACAACCTCATAAAAATCAACCACTAACATTCGCTATTACTGCTACAAATAGTAACTCTTAGAAGGAAAACAAAATTACTATAGATGTCTCCAAGAAAAGCACATTGTAAGGTCATAGGCATCAATTGGTAGAGAAGCGGAACACATGTAAGTCGCATGCATCATGAAAGGTGTCCTGAATGTCAAGAATAATAGATAGGAAAACTGAAAATTAAAGAATGGAACGGACATAAAGGATAACATATGTCAATTTTTCACTAGATGGGTAGACAAATCTTTTGAAGTCCTTTTCCATAGTATAAAAACCTTATGACATGATTATTGTTTATTAAAATATCTTTCTCCTCACATCAAGCAACTACATCATCATTATTATTATTTTATATGAAGGCATATGATGAATAACTTTGATGCTCTTTTCACTTATTACGTATTGTAACATGCAATCTAAACTCGCTAAGAAATTATTTCTTTTTAGCCGCTCAAAATAATGGGAAGTGAAAACAATATTTTTGACTTGAAATATGACAAAAATCATTTTTTTTATTGATGAAATCATAGATATCAAATATTAACATTGCATTTCACAATCTAGTTGCAACAGTGATCAAAATCTGGACCAGGGGTCAAATTTTACGTCAAAAATCAATGTTCTTGGAATTTCCGCAAAACGAATGAGAGCGTAGCCCTCGTCGTCACGAATCCAACGCAATTCGTTTCGTCTCAAACGGACGTCGGGAGCGAGAGATATCGTGATCTGTTCGGAAAGTCAAACAGGGAAAAAAAATGAGTGTTGATTGTGCAGTCCGTACGGATGCTGACGTGGCAGAGACCGTATGCTGATGTGGCTTGACCGTACATGCTGATGTGGCATAGGTGAGATGGAAGTCATCTGTTGGTTCACAGTTGGGCGAATTACATGCCGACACATGGCATTATCTTGACAAATGGTAAGGTGCCACGTGGCCCAGTCATGGGCTGCCACGTGGCACCCCTTTATTGGATGTTGGTTTATTGGTTAGTTGATCAAAATTTTATGGAGGCCGTGGGGTTCGACCCCCGAACCTCCTCCACCAGTCAAAGTTTTAACAAAGTCCGCCCTGCCAACACACCACATTTTGTTCCTTGTTATATTGATGGTTTCATATATATTTAAATTCAAGTGTATGTGTGGTTTGGGGCCGCAACCGGGCCAGGGCTTAGCCCCAGCCCTTGGTCGCGCGTTGTTTTATATGTGACCGACAGCTATATATTATGGTGTGTATGCGCGCGTTTGAATATATGGTTTTAAACATTTATGTAACCAAAATTTACCGCCACTTGTCATTGTTATATTCGCCCTTGGAAACTCAGCCCTTTTTGCTTTTGCGAGAGGTCGTATGGAGGACCTTGTGACCGAGAGCTTGGTGGTTAGGCATTGGAGGCACCCTAACCGTCCTACAGTTTGGACCATTTTTCGAAACTGCTCGGTGCTG
>SNQJ01S0037629.1:47549-57819 GCA_010110895.2 Picea sitchensis
GGAATGTGGTGGTCCCAATCCAAGGTCTTCATCCCAAATCCCAGATGGTATGAATCTACAACATGTGAATAAAGGAGTTAAGGTCGATCATGGTAGAAACAATCTGATTATTGGTGGTGGATGTAGACCGTTAACAGACACGAAGGAATCCACCAATGACTAAGATGAACCCCAATATACCTAGTACAATATAATGAGTGTGAATGGATGAGTTGATATTCAATGATGTAAACCCACTACTGAAATGAAAGGAAGCCTACCATTGATGTCTGCAATTCCTAGGGTACTAACTGGTTTCTAGATTTCAAACCTAGATAATGATATGGAATCGACAGGATGAAATCCATCGAAGGTGGGCCTTGATGTATCCCCCATCAATCACCACAAAACATGTAAATGTAGATGGTGTGAAGAGTGTAAGAGTAGAGAAAAATTGACTTAAGGATGGCCAAGATGAATGGGATAAAGGGCTCCAAATGGCCAACACATGCTAACTCCCCTTGAACAAATCAGCACGACAAATAACTTGACTTGGAAGCATTGACTCGAGAAGGACCAAAACACTCATCATGGGAGACTAGAAGAGTAACCAAACGGTATATTCTAAGAACTGATGGAGATGGTAATGACTCAGAGGAAATGGATAACCCAACTGTTGGACAAAGACATAAAATAGGTGCATTGTTCAAGGGCAACTCAATAGAAGACTGTCATTTGTGAAGATGACTAGATGGAAAAAAACCTCTCTCTTTTTGCTTCTTTCATGTTTGAAATGATCTTGAAAGAAAATAAAATTGTCCTCTATATTCTCACCTGTGGATTTAATTCCCGAGCCCAGGGCAGAGAATGGTGCTCGATGGTCTTTTCAATATTTAAGGAGTCTGGAAAGATCCGAAAGAAAAATCCATATACAATCTCGTGGATTTAACGAGCCCAAGAAAGTAAATTATCATGTGTCATTTCATATTTAGAGAGTCTGAAAGGACAAAGAAGACTCCAAAGGTGTTATTTTTCATAAATTTAGTCTCTCGAGCCCGAAAAAGGATAAAAGAATACAAGGGAGAACTCTTCTAGCCAAGGTTGACTAGAGTATTCCTCTTTCACAATTAGTCCATCCAATCTGAAAAATGGGTAAACTTACATCGAATAGACATATTTTCAAATTCATTTCATGAGTGTGAAATGAAACAAGTTCGCTCAACAATCTTTTCATGTTTAGAGAGTCTGAAAAGAGATTAAACGAGACTCCAAAAAGTTCATTTTTCATATAGTTTTTACAAGTCCAAAAAAGTGATAAAAGTATACTCAGTAACTTATTCTCATTTATTTATGAGCATGAGAAAGAAAAAATACTAAGCTCATGGTTATTTTTTTTATTTTTATATGAGCTTGAAATAGAGAATGAAACTATGCTCATGGTAGGTTTCATTTTTACACAAGCTTGAAACAGAGAAAAATCATTCTTGGGATTACTATGCTCAATGTTGGGCTGGAACTGGTCTGTGCAGGGGTTGTAATACCCAAGGTTCGGTTAAACTATGACTAACAAACCCTCAAGACACCGAACCTTTTGACATCACCTGCATGCATAGATGAAGTCTCACCTGAGGTATCTATTGGGACTGCAAGAACCATGTTTTTGCAATGGTAAGGGAAAGGGAGGCATAGGTGTGAATCATTATTCCTTTTCCTCTAGCTTAAGTAAGTTTGATGCAGGCCCCCTCTCTTCTAGGGATTGTGTGACCTCTCGGTAAAGGATCTTCATTTCATTAAATTGAATAAGCTCTTTGGGCCTCTGTTAGTGATGCAGGAGCATCGCTCACTCAATCAAGCGAGCCAGCGCGAGGAGGAAAAGAGACAGCTGGAAAGCGCCAGCATTCAAATTTTGAAACATTGAAATATGGCTGCGCCAAACATTAATACGTTGATGTGATGAAGCGCACTTGTACATTGTAACGGACCTTGAGCAGATAAGCTCTCGTCCTTAGGTAGCTGAGGCATTTATTCAGATTTAATGCAAGTAGATAAACTAATTAAGTCTAGATTAGACAGTTTTGCTTTCAAGAGGGAAAACGGAATATAGGCACCCTCCTTTGTATCATTATTCAATAGTTCCCATTCATACAGGAGCAAGACAATAGAGAAGAGAGCTTGTGAAGAACCTCCATGTACAGATATTGAGTTAATAGGAAGAGCTTTGATTCAATTCCATGGATGTGTTTGATCTCTGTGTGCTGTTGATATTATGCTTTTGCATGTTTGCTTCTTTTTATGCTTATATTTTATATGTTGCGTATGTGATTGCATATCAGGTTCGAAACCTGAGGGAATGAGGAGATAGAATTCCAATTGTTTCTCTGTTTGAGCCGGGAGATTCCTGCATAGAGTGTAGTGGAATTCCTCCGCATAGAGTGCGCTGAGGAGGCTGAGCAGTTGAACTTTTGTTCTCTTTTGCCCAGAGTGAATTGGTTTGTTGGAGCCGTGCAGGTGAGTGCAGGTCAGACTGGAGTCTCAGTAACAAGTCTGGGAAAGAAAAGGCCGAGGTTGTTGCGAGTGTGAGTGCACAGGTCCCGGAAGACTTCATCACTGTTGGAAGCGGTTGAAGTCCGGGCGCAGGAAGCGTGTTAGATAAGTCTCTGAAGGAGTCGGGGTTGGTGAAATTTCAGGAGAGATAGTTTCGTGTTCACGTTATGGGAACAAGCCTGGAAGAGATTTGAACCAAGGGAAGACTTGGAAATCGGAGGATTCTCAAGAGGAAGAGAATCGACGACTTGAAATTTTTGAGGAAAGTCGCGAAATCCCGCAGACCGTCGGATCGCGGAGGAGTTGCGAGGGGATTAACTTGCAAGTGCCCGGGAGAACCCGTTGCCATCGTATATTGGCATATCGGGGTTGGTGAGTGCAAAGATTTCATGCACGTAGAAATCGCGAGTTGTTATTTCCCGATTTAGCGAGAGTCGTCGATCGTCTAAGGGACAGGTGGCACAAATCCGGAATCTCGCGGGATCGGCATTCGGGGTTTTTAACCTCAAAGAAAACTTGTATCGTGGATTCGCGATCCGCGAAATCCCAAGGTTGACGTGGCAGTGTGGGACCACGGGACTCACTGGAGGACAGGTGGCGAGCTGTCGGAGTTCGGGATTCAGGGTTTTGTGTTGCATGAGACGCGCGACAACACGACCGCCGATTTCCCGATAGGGAAATCCCCGATAAAGAAAGAACGTTGACCCGTTGACCATCGGGGTTCGGGGTTTGGAGCCACATGTGAATCGTGCTCGCGTGAACCGCGAACTCCCGAAGCGCGATTTCCCAATTTCCGAAAGGGGAGATCGCCGAGAAGGAGAGTTGTGGGTGGAGAGCACTCCCGAGAGGAGTGGAAGAGTACTTAGACTCTTCGGTCCCGTGGAGGAAGAAGGTCCTGGTGTGAGCAGGGTGGAACCGTGAGGGTTCTGGGCCGTTGACGTCAGTTAGGCCCTGAAATTAATTTACATAGCCCCCCCCCCCTTAGTTACCTACACAGGCTCGATTCACTCGCACTCCCTTTCTTTGTCGCTTCTGGTAACTCTAAGTGGTGAGCTCTAGCTCCTCTGCTAGGCCTTGCTTCCTTGTGACCATGGGCTATGACATTCGGCTAGCCCCCTTCACGACTTCGAGCTTCGGCTGTTTCGAGTGCGGCTGACTCCTTTTTCCCCGAACTCCATAGTGACGAAATCACCCGAACAAGATCTACGGCTCACACTTCTCCAACAACTAATGGTTGTGATTCACTTCGTGACTCCGGCTTTGGGAGTTCCAAGCGTTCCAGTACCTTTTTCCCCCGAAATGCTCTGTACCCGGAGCTACGAATCCAACTCCATGTTCTCACCTTGACCAACGATCAAGATTCATCCCTCATCCCTACTTTGGACGACTTCCAGTCAACGATCCTCTATTCCTCTTTCTCCTGGACTGTAAATCCTCTGAAGTGACAGATCTTTCGCCACGCATCTTGTTCCAATGGACGATTCAAATGAACTCCAACGCTCTAGCCTTCATATTTCTCGTGCCTTCACACTTCACTTCTTCTGGAGTGAATCTCCACTCGCCACGTGTCCCTCCGTTTATCCATGGCTCCTTTTGACTCCGACCTTCGGGAATTTTGACCTTCAAGAATTTACTCTCCAATTTCCTTGAGTGTCCTATCACCAAAGTGATAGATCTGACACCACGTGTCCAAACCACTGAAGACTAGGATTAGCTTCTTACCTCTGGAGCTTCAGACGACTTATGGTCAACGAATCCACTTCCTCCTTTCTTTTCTGGAGTGCACTCTTTCGGATTCCATGATCTGATGACATCTGTCCCTCTCAGATCGACGACCACGATTTACTGCGCTACTTCGGGCTTCAGGAGTTCTTGTTCCTCCACACAAACTTTTCCCTGAAGTACGCGGATCTCCGCCACGTGTCCTTTTGGGTCCAACGGTCTAGATTTCTTCGACCTTCGTGACTTCGGCATAAATCTCTCTTTGCTCCACGCAAATCTCCCAGAGATTTATCTCCCGGACTCTTTGATCTACTGCCACGTATCCTCCTTGATACCGACGACTAGGATTTCACTTTGCCTCTTCGGGACTTCGGTGACTCCACTCCTTAAATGCTTCCAAACCTCTGAATACATGAAGTGTCGAATGACTTTGAAGACTATCCTCTGTGCAACTCTCCCAGATCTCACGGTTTGGAAATACCATCATTCCTCTGAATGGATATTGCTCGTTGATTGAGAAATTTTCAGTGGGCTTCTCCCTACTGAAGAGTCTTCACCCGCTATCTCTTCTGAGCTTGTTCCTCCTTGAAACTTTAAGATTCTCCTAGATGTTTTTGTGACACTTACCCAAATGTCAAACTTGTGCACACCTTGCAACAGGTTTCTTTCACTTAACCCTTTTGTGGGTGATTGTGCACTCCTCGCAACAGTTCTTACATGACTCAATTGTTCCTCCTGAACAATATAACATTGAGTTTCTTTCTACCTATGCACACCTTGCATGGTCCTTTCCACTCTTTTGCAAGTAAAGCATCAAGTTATCTCTCCTGAGCTTCTGAGTCAAAACAGACTCTATCAACACACACCTTCCAGACACTATGCACTCCTTGAAAGTAAAGCTTCACATTATCTCTCCTGAGCTTCTGAGTCAAAAAAGACTTTGTCTACACAAACCTTGCGAACACTATGCACTCCTTGCAAGTAAAGCTTCATGTTATCTATCCTAAGCCTCTGAGTCACACTAGACTCTATCAACGCACACCTTGCGAACACTATGCACTCCTTGCATGGGCTCGTAGAAGAGAAACAATTGAAACTTATCTAATCCTCACATATTCATACATTCAACCATGTAATGCATTCATAACATAAGAACAAGTATAACAAAGACTTGCAATTAAACAGAAAGCCTACCATTCATTCAGATAAACACAATAATAGCAACACCAAACATTTTGGATCAACGCTTCTCTGTTATATTCATTCAAATGATATGTACATGGGCTCATACAACTTCGATTAGACTCAACAGTCTCCACAATAACGACTTCAAATAACTTTTAGCAGCCTTCAACAACCTTCAACAGCCTCATTTGGGCATACAATACATATATTTATACAAAAAGAGCTCATAGAGCCTTTCCCTCCAACTACCTTAGTGTTATCTTATCAAATTAAAAGCTTTCAACTACTCAGGCTTATTACAATAAATGATCGATACAGACAGATAAGAGTGAATGCTTCATATCTGTGTTGTTTTTAACTACATTAAAGAAAATACAATCTACATCGATTTCATGCGATGGTTCATCCTCTTAACATTTAAGATCTTCTTTAATTACAATCTTTTCAAGATATTTCATGACATGCCATCATTAAAAATCAAAATCATTTCAAAAATGTGTGCTAAGGCACTGAGTTGTCCTCCACTTGTGGTTTGATGATGATGTTCCTACATCAAATTTCTTTATTATTACCTAGATTATCACAACCATACATGAACATTGTGACATAATCAATCCATAAACTAACTCCATTCTACGAAGTATATCATCATTTATAACCACATACAGACAAGTAAAGAACATAAGACGCAATATCCTCTCTAAACTCCTTATTTATTCATCCTCTTTCTTACTATCTGTTTATTACATTCATGATCTTTTCATAGCATTGATTCCCTTCTACACACACTAATCTCCCAATCCTATTACATATTTATATCCAAAATGTAGGGCTTAAAACCCTATTATTATCTATCCCAAAATAACCCATTACAATGCATGGCATGGCTAACTTCAGTTAACTGGTTGTTTTCCTTCTTTTACTCCTCGTTCTTTATACAATTTTTTTGTTGTTCTTCTATTTCTGGAAATTCGCATCGTCATCCTTTTGCGCTTCCTTCTCTCCCTCACTTGATTTATCCTTCTGTCTGTGCACTATCTCCGTCCTTTTGTGCCCTTCTGCGTGCGTCCTTCCTTCTACGTGATTTCCTCCTTCTGTGCCCTTTCTTCCTTGTGCACCCTTTCTTCCTACTTAGTTTTTTCACCAAAACTATATTCAAAACTGCCTATCCAACAGGCCCCCAACACTCACATGTGGCTTGTCCCAAGACACTCAGGCTTGTTGCATGTTCTTCCATTCTGCAATGAATTGTTGGGTGATATCCTTAGTCGCTTCTACCTTCATAACCATGGTTTAGTTACCTTTTGGGATGATGCTTGGGTCGTATGTGTCATGCTTATAACTATTATTTGGGCTTGTTCCTTTGGTTCCTGATGATTCTTCGCAATATTCCTTAGAGGGTAGTCCTTTTCCCTCTTGAAGGCCTCTTCCCGCCTGATGGTGGCCTAAGTCTAGACGATGAAATCAGGGGTTGTGTTGCCTAGGGAGGAAACACCGCTTCTTGGAGACAAAATAATGGTTAAGCCTCCTCTTCCTATAATCGTCTTTTCTCTGGTGATACTCTACTGAGGTTGTTTGAGGACTACACCATCTTTCTTTTCGCCTACGACCTTTGGTAAATTCTTCATGTTTAATTTGGGCGTCATATACGAGGCTAATTTTTGGGCAACCTCTCTTTCAGTGGGATCATGATATGTTTCCTTCTTATTTACTGTCATGAAGTGTTAATAACCCTCGAACCTGATACTAGCTCCAGGTCGATCTTTGTGTAACTTTATGTTGGACACAATGTGAGTCCCTGATTCCAGTATGCGCTCTACATACAAGTATTGGTTCCTAGCCAGCTCTTGAACTATTTTTTCATCGATAATGTCCTGGTCCATAAAATTCAAGTTGGTAGGCTTACCCAACATATCTCCTGCCCTACTTAGCCCCGGGGGGACCGATGATGTCACTGGCGATTCTTTCCAAATTCGTCTAGAGTGATTGTTTCTTGAATTGTCACTGTATGTGAGCTCTGCTAGCTATAGCTCAGCTCTGTTCATGTTGGGTCAATCTAATATGCCCACAGTGGTATGCAAGAATTGGTTCCACTTAACAATGTTCTTATGTTCTTGTGCTTTCATGTCGACTGTACTCGTCCCATCCTGTGTTAACTAACGTGTCCCATCCACCACTGGAGTTGATGAGTTGTTCCATAATTGCATCTTAATTACAAAATCCTTTAGGTGATCTCTCCCTTGCACCGTTGATCGGTCGCGATTTCTGGCGGCTTTTCAGATTTAATGCTTCTACAGTGCTTTTATGCCCCGTCACGCCGGACATCCAATTGTCTTTTCCATGCTTGACTATATTTAACGGTATTTTCGTGCCAACCTGCGCAGTAATGTGTTGCTTTGTCGTGGTCGATCCTATCTGTATCTTCGCTTTGTGTGAGATGATCAGTCCATCTATACAAGTTCTGATACCTTGGGATTTCACTCACTCTTTTTATTTTTCCTATCACTACCCTTTTATTTATTTTCTTTCTTTTTCTACTTTTTATGGTGTTTTTCTTGCTACTATGACACACTTAGTATAATACAGGGGTTTTGGTGTAGCCCAAATTACTGCATCGACAGTCGACTGTCTCTAAAGATTTTCAACCAACTTACGTTCACCATTCCTTCCAAGACCTGTCCATCCAAGGTTCCCAACCGCGCAACAACTGTCTCAGTTATCTGTTGTATCACATAGGGACTTAACTAGTGCATGTGAAACTTCCCTGGGTGTTGTAGATACTTGTTGTCATAAAGTAGTACCTAGTCGTCGACTTGGAATTTCTTGGTTTTAATGTGTCGATTATGCCAGGCCTTCTCTCTGGCTTTCTACACCTGTTGATGGAATCCTGCCAGAAACTGGTCCTCCTCCAGCTGGACTAACTGCGCCAATCTCTCCTCTATTGCACCAGTGTCTGAAAGTTAAGTAATGGTTACAATGCACAGACTAGGTACAATGAACTCCATTGGCATCATTGCTTCTTGTCCATAGACCAACCGAAAAGGTATTTCCCTGTCAACTTCTTACTGGTAGTTATGTACGCCCATAGTACTGTGGGGATGTGTAAGTCCCAATCATATCGTCCAACATTAAGTCCCAATCATATCGTCCAACATTATAGATCGTTGTCAAAGCATTCTCCAAAATCATATTAAACGTTCCCACTGTGCCATTAGCTCGAGGGTGATACGGTGTACTCTTCTGATGATGAATCTGAAATTCCTCAATTAGTGCGCCAATTATTGTGTGCAGAAAATGCGACAATTATTTTGTTAGTGCGGAAATTGTTATATTCAAAAGATAAAATACAATTTTAATAAGTTTCAATAAATTACTCAATTTTAAATTAAAGTATTCCTTGAATCCCATTTCTTATTATTTACATAAAAAAAAAAATAGTATTTAATGCTTGGATTTTTAAACAAAATGTTATTTCTCTTTAAATTGAACTACCTTTTAATGATTAGGTAAGGAATTAATTAATCATGGGACAAACTCAATCGATTTCTAACGAAATTCTTTGCGAGTAAGATGTTTTTTTGGAAGTTATAGTTTCAATTTATTTATTAATGAAAACTTTCATGATAGAACTTTGTCCTTATAGAGCTTATTTCGAAATGACCTAGATTGCCAAAACTTCGAATTAAGAATGAACATTTTAATTCATAAATTGTTCGTTCCACCGTACTTGCATGTGTGGTACACCGAGGTTGATTTTATTACCACATCAATGGCACAAAGTGACACTCATGCATCTACAAGTGTAGAGGGTATACTATTTAAGCATAACAACTGCAAACATCATAAGAATTTGGACATAAAATATTAAAATTTAATATTAACATTTTTTAAATTTAATTTGATAGTTTGAAAACATAATTAGCATTTTGACGTAAAATATTAAAATTTAAACGTCAAATTTAAGATGACTTCAATTTTAGAACTGTCACATATAAACTTTTGGACACCCTTGAAAATCGTTATTTTGTTTTCTGCTTATTCATGTGCAATCAATCTGAAAGGTGGTGAGCACGTGAATATGGAAGAAAATGTCAAAACAAGATTGTATTTAATTCTCTAAAGCCAAGTGTTTTTAATTTAATGCGACTTAAAAAATAAAATAAGGAAATCCAAGCATGAGATGGAGAAATGATGGTGATTGTATTTATTGGTAAAAATGAAGGTTTTGGATTTATTAACAAAATCCTCTTTGTGAAAATGATACAATTAATTTTACGGCATTTATAGATAGTTGAAACGAAATCTAATTTGTCGCAGGATTTACAGGCCGCGCTTGTAATTTATTAATACGTATAATACCCACCACCCAAAAAAGAGAGCCGGCGAAACACGAATCGGTCACCTTTTCTGCAAAATACTCGATGATCCGAGTGTGTATATATATATATACTGAAACGAGATAAGAATAAAACAAGTCCATTCTGTATCACAGAAACCCGGATAAAATAATATGGCGCCGCCCAGAGTTGAAATTGACCTTCACTGATTTAGACGATAACCAACTACACTATGGCAGCATTGACCATTAATATTCTTACAAAATAAAGTAAGGAATTCACTGGTATCATGCTAAATTAGCTTGAGTGGAGAAGAAGATATTGTGCGTATATTTTTTGAGAGAGACTTTAAATTACGGTATAGTTGGTGGGCTTCTGGTTTTGCGAAAATTATGGGCCAAAGGGATTACAAACTTGACTAATTGAGTGGCTATTGAAGAATGGAGAGGAGCTCCAACTATTACCTCTTTGAAATATATGTCTATCTTTTCACTATTATTGTC
>SNQJ01S0037630.1:0-11331 GCA_010110895.2 Picea sitchensis
TCCTCGGGACTTTGGAAATTCCTCGACTCTTTTTCACACTTAGCGCAAATTCCCCTTTCGAGACTTAGACTGTTCTCAAAATTCCTTCTGCACTCCTTGCAGAGTTCTGCACATACTTCCTTCAATGACTTTGCTCGGCTTGAAAACCTTCAAGGTTCCTAGCTGTTTTGTGAACTTTCGCGTGCCCTCCTGGCAGCTTCTCGCTCTCCCTCCTGAGCTTGTAAGATGGACTTACATTTCCTAGGCGCACTCCTTGCGTTCGACTAAGATTCTCGACGACTTCTCCTTCGCCTTAGGGAAAGGTTTAAGGCATATCCTTTCCTTTGTCGATGCGTTTCTTGTAAAGCCTTCCTTCACCAGAATGTTCAACAATTTTGGGATTCCCCAGCACTTCCCACAATGTTGCTCCTGTGCATGCTCACACTAGCTTGATGCCCTCCTGGCAGAGTATTTCAGAGTGTTCAGTAACTCTGAGCTATGCCTTTTCTCACACAGTATTTCTTTCCAAGGCACCTAACCACCTTGAAATTTCTCCTTGACTCTGTGAATTAATCTGGTATGCCCTCTTGGCAGCTTCTCTTCTGACTCCACTGAGTTCAGACACACACTCCTTGCGTCGGCTCATAGAGTTTCCTCCCCCCGTCGCACACTCCTTGCACTTAGCCTAGAGAACTAGACTTAACTCAACACACTCTTGGATAGAAGAAGAATTCTCTATACCTACAGATGATTCCTAACATTCATCTACAATCCAAATGCATGTAAAAGAAATTCACAACGCAGAATCCATTACACAGAAATGTAAAATAGGAAAAAAAATGTCATTTTCTATTAATGGTGGAACGTCAGGTTACAATGGTGGAGTCCGAGCTACAACTGAGTCTCGACTCTCTGTGTTTCTCCTCTACCGTCTAACTTCTAACCTACAACCAACCCAACCAACCTCTACTTTGCTTACAATACAAATATTTATAGACGAGGGTCTCTATGAGCTTCCCTCGCAAGATAAATTAGTGGTGTCAAATCACCATCCCTAATGCCTATCGAAAGGGCAAATGACAATGATGGCAATCTGCTCCAAATCAGACGCATATCCGTCCTGCCGTTAGCCTATTAATGGCGACCTTATCTCCAGCTTGTGCGAAGACATATATTTCTCTTCTAGCTCGTCCTTATTAAATGCCTGGATCTCACCTTGGATTCTTGAGGCAAAAATGAGAGGGCGGTGCCTCTCCTTCCTTGAATGCACACCACGCGTGAATTTGACTGGCGTGTGCTGAAGTGGAGCGATGCTCCTGCATCAGAGTTGAGGGATTGTATACCAAGTGTTTGAAAATTTTTCTCAACCACATTAATCTGATATTTACATCAGATTTGGTTGGGAACATTACACCATATGCCAAGAAATACAAGATGTGCCTCAACACTGACAAGATGTATCAATGATAGATATTGATTATACCAGCACTGCATTTCTGTAGATTTAACTTATACAAAAAGTCCCATGCAACCAATAATATCTCTAGGGAAAATCCTCAAACCCCCATAACCATTTCTCTTGTAGACAACAAAATCCAACTACTCATAGAAATAAAACATACCTTTAGGACCAGTAGATAGATCTGATGTACCTTATCACTGTAGACCTTCCTAGGAGCTTACTTTCATACTCTGGAGACCTGGTATCTCCATCTTCTCCAGTTTTTATGACTTTACCCTCATGTATGCCCCCTATTGTATTGTTAGCCCGTGTACTTACACACCCTACTATCGTCAACCCTTCGTGCTACCTCAGACTTGCGCAGCTTCAGATGTAACAATGAGTACCTGCAATAAACCTTACACAATAAGAGATATTCAATGTACTCAATATGTGCTAATAGGAGAGCCTTTCTCTCTTATTTATACTTCCATGTAGCTTCCTCAAGGGGTTACCTTTTAACCAACTTAACCCAATTTCCTTCTTTTAGGGCTAACCATGTTCTAACCCACTTTGCTATAAATAGTAAATTCTCCACTTCTAGTTGCAATTAATTTATTTTCAATTATTTTCTTATTGGAACAATTTAACCCATGATTAACTCCTAGTTTCACTCACTTGACTAGTCAACTTCTTCTTGGAGCTTCTAGAATAATTTTGACTTCTTTGACTTCTAGATAACTCATGAGGGTTCTCCAACTTCATAAGGCCATAACTCTCTAACCGTGAAGAGTTATGGGACGTTCCACATATCATCGGAAATGACATGATATGTACTATCCATCTAGAATAATTTTACCTACAAATATAATAAACTTCATACCATTATACATCAAACAAACTTAGATCCCTTAACCCTATTGTTGGGCTACCAAAATTTGCTACCGGACTTGCTTCAAGGGTTGACATCAATGACAACCAACCCAATTAATCAACACCTCATACATTTTTAAATCCATTTACTCTCTCTACTAAGCCATTTACTTTATTTGAGAAGTGAATAAGGTTTACATAAAATATAAAAATGGCAAAACGTGCACTCCATTTTAAAGATTGGTTTTAAGGTATCTCTCCATTTCGAAAAGGGATTGCCAAAGAATTCCAACTTATGATTAGTTTGAAAATTAATGTGATACTTGGTTTTAGGGTTAAATTTTGATAACCCAAATTCCCTCTCCTCGTATTTAAGTATACAATGACATACAATTTTTATTTTCATAATATGCAATGAAAAAATCCAAAAAAAATGGAGTGGAGATATTTTAAGAATGGTGTATATTCCATTTCCTAATTAAAAGACTCATAAAATAGTTTTTCTCAAAAACTACTCAATTGAAAAAACCAACTCAATTGAAAAAACCAACTGATTCCTCAAACCAGTTTCCAACCTTGAAGTTGTTAAAAATCACTACTACAAACCCTAAGCCCATAGTGGTAGAACAATCATTTACAAGCATACTAAAAAAATGAATCTAAGAATATAGGCTAAAGATGATTAATAAGAAAAAGTTAAAAAAAAAATAAAAATGAAGGAAAGAGTTTTTGTATAAAGAGGACACAAAAAGATATAATGGTATGAGCATCAACATCAACATCAACATCACCATTGACATCAACATATGATTGTTCCCCATCGAACCTGCTACAGTCCCACCATTGATCGATCAAGAGGTCAAATAAATCTTAGATAGAGTATAAGAGAGCCACAAGCAATCAGATCATAGTCAATTGCGTAGGTTTAATGAAAGTTGACCTCTCTATGTTTAATGTCGTATGTGTTGTAATTTAATAAATCACAACAACTCTCTACTTATATAAGACGATATTTTGAGCATTTATTTCATAATGGAACAAGGACTCTTAGTTGAACTGCTCTTATCTTTTAGACAATTAAAATTCCTGGACTGTCGAATTATGGAGAAGCGCCAGTGCGTAGGTTAGTAAGTGTGGGGTCCCAATAACTTTTTACAATCTTTTAATTTATTTTGACTTACAACTATTCAATATATTTGAAATCTATTAGTGAACCTGCTATGGAGAAAATCATATTATCAAATATTGTAAAGTAACACCACGCTAATATTCATTACATTCAAAGATTTTTCAACCAAAAAACAATTTCTATATTCAAAATATCCAATTATAACTGATTTTAATAAACCGTAACAAAATCCATATAAAGTTTCTATTGAATTTGAAAACTGTTATTACATTGATCGTAAAATGGCGATATCTAACATTTATTCGAAAAGTGAGCACTTTTAAAGAAGCCTTGCGAACACCAAAATAAAATAAAAGCGATGGACGATAGGGTTTTAAATGGAGCATCGATTTAATAGTGTGAATAAATATATTTAAACGTTTGAAGAATGTAATGTATGGTTAGGAAAAATAATTTGCGCTCATCACATCAAATTGTTTGGCTTACCCAAACAAATAGTTCTATAAATAGTTTTATTTGTGTAGACATTGACAATATGAATATAACTCGAAATATCTATATTATCATCTTATCACTCACATAAAACCCATTGTTAGTCAACAACCACTTTAGAAAAGTGGTTGATATACATTGATCGATGTTATTTTCCACCTTTTAAAATTAATGGCGTTGATCGACGTATATCAATCACTTTTATAAAGTGGTTGTTGCTAGTATATCTACTGATTACTTAAAGCCGAGTCTATTCATTTTCTAGTCCTATCGCCGAAAATAGAGGTGGTTGATCAGTTGAAAATAGGAGCCACGGATTTGGGCCCCGAGAGGGATTGAGAATGATAGAACCACTTTGAACGAATGSAAACGACCCATTGACCTTGTTACGCTGAAGGTGTTCTTTAAGGGGAAGTTCCTTCTTTAGCCTTCGTCGTCTGTCATTGCCCACTTGCAACGCACCACTTGTCCCATATCTACAATGAATTACAACTCGCGATATATCATCCATGTGTCCTATGGATATCGTGTTTGACTCCATGTCTACTTTTTTTTTTCTGGTGGGTAATCAATGTCTCCCTTCCTTCCTCCAGGACAGACTCATGCTCGAACGAGTATGCCTTTCTATGTTTTAGCAATGTCTCTTTACTTTTTCACCACACTGAGAACTCCCACACCAGATTCTATTCAGGTTATTATCACCTCTTCAATTTACACATTTCAATCATGGTATCACATAGAGAAATACATGCATTCGTATATAAATTAAGAAAAATACTTCTCTTTCTGAAAATGAACCACCAAACTAGTTTCATATGGCTCTAGTGATCTAAATGACCAAGGAAAAAGGATTAGTTCTTTAATCCCCTCTCATCTCCGTTTCTTCACTACCTTTAACTCGTTACTTCTTCCCTTATTCTCCATGCTATGTTGATGGCCAATGTCATCCAATAGCGGAAAATAAGCAATAACTAAAAAGAAAAAATCACCACACAAAAATATTTATTTTGTTTTTGTTGTTGATTCAACCACTATAGGATACATGATTGAATGTGAGAAGAGGATGTTACAAGTCACAAGATTGAATGTGAGTAGAGGATGTTACAAGTCACAGGATTGAATTCGAGCAAAAAAATGAATCGTTAAAGCGATTGAAGATTATTGCAATCACAATTTTGGTTGAGTGTGCTATCTCTATGTCATCTACAAATCTGTTATTACATTCTTCGGCCCTAACATATTTGGTTTCCAACGATTCTCATAATTTGGTCGTGGTGCTATTGGTTTCCAACGATTCTCACAATTTGGCCATGGCACTGTGTGACGTTAGGCTTACACACATTGCCTGCCTCTCATATTCCAAACACAACTTGATATGCCCACTCAATTTAGTTGTATAGTTTTAACAACTATTCATGCATTTATGAATATATGTAATAGGACATCCACATTAATATAAGGGTTCTGTGAGAGATTACTATAAGGAAATATTGTTAGGCCCACTCAATTTATTTGTATAGTTATAATAACTATTCACCAAATTATGACATATATTGCATCAACATTAATATTGTGCATTTGTTTGAGAGATTAATATAAGGTTTATGTTATGTCTATGTAAAGTATTATGTTTAATGTGTAGGATATTTTATTAGTCCACCATTGACAAGAAAAAAGACACACACACACACACACAAATATATATATATTAAAGATTTACTATAAAATCAAATTTCTTATGCGTCTCTTCTAAGGTTCGAAGTATAGATCTTTGTATTCTTTATAAGGTTTGAAGCACAAATTCATTATAGTTTCATTTTGACTCTTCCTAGGGTAAACCCTAAAACTTTCAGGGCAGAGGGTTGGTCAACAACAAGGCTCAAAGTCATTACAATAATATACTTGTTATGAGCTCAACATGTCACTTGTAGGAATTGAACTTGGGTAGGGAGGATAACAATCATTGGGCCTCCCAGCCACTCAAGCTAAACCCAATTGACAACAGGTTCATTTCAACTTATAATTGTGTGGACGATTAATTGCTTATCCTTAACAACACCATCGTGTCTAAAACAAAATTGATTTGCAAAGATGACTTGAATAATCAATTTTGTGTCATATTGTATGTCTTTTAAAGAAAAAACTTATTCAATGAGAAAAACTAACGTCACTTTCCTTTCTCTCCCAAATTTGTTGGAGGTATCGTTCAACTATAACATATTTGATTTTTATTATATTTTGTTTCAAGTTGTGAGTATTTGGTATGTCTAAAGTGTTTTAAAACATCAGTTTTTGTGAAATTAGAGAAAAAAGGGCATATTCATTCATTGGTTTTCCAAAATCTTCCATCCACTTGTCTTTGGCAATGGAACTTCGCGAGAATTTACTGGTGTCAATTAAGGAGTAACCCATGGATAGGTATTATGACGAAAAATAGAAAGAACACACACATCGAAGATTCCATGCTTTCCATTCAACATTCCCATATGCCCCCTTCATGGTTGTATAAATTTAGATCAATATGCAATTAAATAGATGTTTGTTTGCATAGGAAATTAAGACTATAATAGATGGGATGCTAACAAGAATGAGCCTCCTTCACAAGTTTTGACTCTATCATATATACAAAAAAATCTGCTTTTATATCCATCTTTTCTCTACTCTTCTTAATAACTTCTTAGTCTTTGGCATATTTACAAAGGCGCAGGGATATAATGCACACCATGAATGTGCACATTCAACACAATCAAATATTTGTCTTTCTTCAAATAATTATTAGTGGGAAAGGGATTTTTCTATATGACATGTGAGGCTCTGCCAGATGTAGGAGCATCCATGGATGAAATTTTACATATGCACTCTAGCACCCACTCTCTTTAATATGTACTTTGATAATCATGTAGTAGTGCAGAAACCTCTCTCCCCCATTATGAAGGAAGTGGAAAAACTCCCTTTCATTTCTGACATGTTGAAGAAAGATAATCCCATGCTCTCAATTTAGCGTATAAACTTCATCAAGAACATTCCATATAACTTTAAAAGCATGAAAGGGGCGACTAATTTTCTAATCCATCATCATAAACTATACCTTGAAAGATAACTTGATTTAAACATTAAAAAACACACTTAATTAATATCTATATCTTTTATTAGTTCAATAATATTAATTGAATTTTTTTTTGCCCAGACCGAGGTTATTTTCTCTTTTGCATGAATTTGGTAACATGATTATACTTTTTTTTCTTGATTTCAAAATGGATATTAAATGAAATATCTCTCATTGATTTTTAAAGAATGATGTTCAATATTAAATTTCAACCTTCAATTTGGTAAATTATAATGCACATTTAAGGGTATATCCATTTCTTTGTAGTAATTATATTCAAGTTCAACAAACTTGCAATGAATCAATCTATGAGGAAATATTATGTTCCCAAAAGCAATAAAAGATAAGTTAGCAGGGTAGTATCCATGAATTCCATATGCACTTCTTCTCTTTAATTATAAAATTTATACATGGTAAACATAGGCAAGCACGTAGTCAACGATTTTTCCTCTAGCCTCGGTAAATTAAATTATTGTTTGAGAAAATACGTACATAAATGAGGGTCTGTATTCAAACATATCTCTAGCCTCGATAAATTAAATTATTGTTTGAGAAAAAATGTATGCAAATGAAGGTTCCCATTCAAACATATGTCTTTCATGCTCGTCTCTTAATGTGTGGGGTAAAAGAAATATTTAAAGAATGTAATCTAGGTCACATGCCACTTGTTTGAAATGGGATTTATGCCTAGGTCATGGAACATATATACCGTAGGAAAGAATAGTCATCAAAGCCAATATGTCACCATTGATGGGAAATTATTGGCGTGATGATATTTTTGTGCACGATGGACTATTGATCTCATTTGAATCGTTGGTTTCTAGCCTCTAATTGAGTTGTACTAGTGACCCATGGAATTGTCCCACATAATAACAATGACCCTCTATTTCCTTATATTCCAACAATATTTGGGAGTTCTCTTTATATATGACCACTACACTAATCTTGTCACATGTGTCATTTGGATTAGGCATCAATCGTTTTAATAACATTGACAAACCTTTATGAGAAACCCCTATTGTTGTTTACCTCGAATTGAGTTGATGATGATTTGGTATCTACCCTGATTTTTGTTGACCTTGAACTAATTTGACGAGGTATCTCACAACCTTTTCCTTCACATCCTCCCACCATATATCCATTGATGTGTATCCCTTAAGAGGCTCATCTTAATCAGTTATTCATGGACCCTGTTCAACATATCCTATATTAATTAACCATGGACCACTAAACACACACTTCACTTATCTTTGAGAAACATAACCGCCCCAATCCAATTTGACGTTCCCTTCCCGTGCTTTAGGGGTATGCTAGTTGAATAGTTTTTCTCATTAGAGAGGGATAGAGAACCAACCCACATATGAAGTGTTGAATATTATCATGAAAATTCCATCGACACTATATCCCTTTTGGCATTGATTTGTGGCAAAGATGAACTGAATGCATTGATTCATTCATAGTTCCTCTGATCAGAATAAGTCTATCATATGTAATCAGGTAAATTTTTATGAGGGCTTGTGTCCCATAATTCTTAATATAGTACTAAGGATACCTCTACACTTGAAATGGTATGGTAAACAACACTATAAGAATTCAAGTTTGAACACATTATATTCTTATTATAATAATACCTAGATCATAGAATCATGGTAGTATAGAAGGCACTATAGGTATAAGGAATTCTAGTATAACTCTTATCATAATCTTATCCCCTACCCTTTTTGGAATATACATTGACAAGTTAGAGGAGTGTTTGGAAGAAGCATGTTGTGTCAGCCCAACTCTCACTAGTATAGTCATCAATCTTCTTCTTCATGTTGATGATATCATTCTTATGGTGAGGAGTCCCCATGATCTTGGAGAGAAACTAAGAATCCTCAAGGATTTTTTCTCCAATATGGGTATGATTGTTAATACTGACAAAACAAAATTCATGATCATTAAATCCAACACGATCACATATGATACTTTCGTATATGAAAACATGAACAACTTGGAGGAACTGACTTCATACAAATATATTGGAATTAATATTCACCACAAGCTCAACTGGAATTATAGCATTGAGAAAAGGATAAATGGAGGATGGAAAACTTATTACAGGCTTGAAAATAATTGTAAATCAATTGATCTTTGGATATGAGATAAGAAAAAAATCTCGTTTGAGACTCTTGTTACTCTTGTTATTCTACATGGATGCGAAGTTTGGGGATTTAGTATCTCTCGAGAATCATAGAGAAAGATAGAGAAAATCCAGAACAATTTTATAACCTATAATCTCAAAATTAAAGGAAATATGTCTTATCCTATCCTCCTCTTATAGTAAAGCCTTTCCCCCATTTAGAGCATGACTATGACTAGATACCAAATGTATAAGAAGAAGTTAAACACCATGGAAGACAAGAGGCTTCCTAAAATTGCTTCAAACTCCAGCCATAACCACCCTTGACTCAAGCAGGGATGGAATAAAGATTTCCAGTCTTGGCTAAGCCATTAGGGAATCATGGAAGACACCATTTTGCAGAATAAGGATACTATTCAAAATATTATTAAATTGAAATTTAAGGAGAAAATGTGGTGTGATAAAGAGTTAGAGGAAAAAATAAAATTAAGATATTATAAGGAGGTAATCAACCCTAATCTAGAAGATCAAAATTAACTCTCTGTTTTGACAAGTGTAAAGAAAAAAATAAGCATTTCTAAAATAAGAACAAATTCTCATGAGCTCCATAGTGAAATCGGGTGTTGTTCAATTCCTAAAATGCCATGGGACAAAAGAGTGTGTCAACTTTGTGACACTAAGAGGCTTGAATATGAAAAGCACTTTCTCTTATATTTTCCAACCTATACCCAGATTATATCTCAATTTAAAAATATTTGTCACACTACGTGCCTTCCTAACCTTTTAACTCAACAAAACTATGGTGATATTGGAAAGCTTCTCTTAATTCTTTTCGAGCACAGAAAAAAAATTCTAAAGAATTTCAAGTAATCCCTTACTTTCTTAAGGTCCGATAGACCAATTCGATCTAATTGGACGTTAATCATCATCATCATCAATATAGATTTTACAGTCCTATAGTAATAGAGATACTAGATCAAGTGATCTAGTACAAGGATGTTTGAAATAGAAGGATAAGATATATCATCCATATCGTACGCGACTTAGCTATTTTTGTTATATTATCTTATACTTACTTATAGTAATATATGAAAATAATATGATCAACTACATTTCAAAATTTCCATTTACACAACCAACTCATGAAATTTCAAAGGAAGAACCAAGACCTTAAGAGAATGTGGAGTTCCCTTTGATGGACTTAAGCTAAATCGAGACTTGGGATATTGTTGGCAGAGGGGCAGACCTGGGGTTCAATGCTACAACAACGCACCAACAAAGCCCTAACTATCGGCCCTTTCGGCAACACCTGTGAAGTAGATGAAGTCTCAGACTCTCACTCGAGGTAGAGGCAGGGGTGGTTGCAAGACTTAGGTGTCTGCAACCTTAGCTGGGACACAGATCTGTGATTGTACTAATTAATAAATCACTTAGCACTGTCAGTTTCTCAATATGCAATCAATATCCACTTCGCTAATAAAACAGGGCTTCACAACATCCACACTAATCTAATGTATTTAATCACTTAGCATAGGTAAATAGATCAGATCAAGCAGATTAAGCACCAAGCATGGCCATATAGATCGTATCTAACATTCTCGCATATCATAAGCACAAAGCATAAGTAGATCTATCTAAACATATCAAAATACCTAGCAAATAATGTGTGAACACATCAAGACAAGACACAAAGCAACATAACACCGTATTTACGTGGTTCACCCCCACCCTGGGGCTACGTCCACCAACTCTTCTTCATTGTCTTCAGTCAATCGGTTACAAGCATAGAGCCTCAAAACCCTACTCCGCATAGGACAAAGATCTACGCAGCTCGCTAGATCCTTCTTCCTTGTGTTACAACACAAATTCTTCCATAGTCTGTTACAACCACTTGCACTTAGCTCTGCAAGTCTCTCACAGTAGGCACAAAGCCCTTACAATCCACACTAGCACTTAGCACAACCGGTCTCACATCACATAGATGCACTTTCACTTCTATCTAGCCTAAGAATCTATTTATATATACAAAATAGGCTTAAACATGGGTAAACCCATGGGCCGACATCCCAATCCCATTACATAATCCCAAAAACTCAAAAAGGATCCAAAAAGGGGTTGAGATCCCATGATCTTTGCTTCGTCTTGCGCTCCTCCTTCGACAGGCTGTCGAAGTCCCAAAATCGGTCAAC
>SNQJ01S0037630.1:11341-25860 GCA_010110895.2 Picea sitchensis
GCTTTCAACCTTTGTAAACAATTGATAAGCCTTATCTTGCACAGGTTGTATCCGTTGAGTTATTTCCATAACTTTTCTCTGGATCGTATGGATCTGGTACTGGGCGATGCATTTCTCTTGAGATCTCTTCATTATGTCTACAACTGACAGGGCCTTCAGCTGCGCCTGTAGTGTGTCTGCGTGCTTCTTTGCTTCCTGGAGCTGCGACTCCAGTGCCTGTAACTTTGGGTTCTCAACGAGCTTCTCATACGTTTAGGCACTGTGGTTACTCAACTGCTTGCACTCCCCAACAAGAGCCTTCAGTCTCTCAACTGCACTCCTGGCGGTTGCTTCCCTTTGGTCTCTTACATCTTGCGGGGTCTCAGGCACTGCACGTAGCTCCAAATCTGCTATGTGTTGCTGTAGTTGCTGAATTACCTCTTCAAGTTGAACTACTTGTTGTGGAACTCCCTCTTCGACCTTTACCTCGACGACTGTCACAGAGCGAAGTGATCTTTTGACCCTTTCCTTTACTTCAAGTTGATCCACGAGTGAATGTTCCTTTCTTTGTTGCAGTTGTTCTCTTTCTTCATCCCACTTCGCTTGGAGAGCAAGCTTTTCCCGTTCTGCAACACTGCTTTTCTCTAGAAGGTCTTCTTGTACTTGTGCTAAATATTGGGTGGCTTGCACTGTTTCTTCTTTTGCTCGTCGAAGGCGAGCTTCGATTGTGTCAGCGATTCAGTGGAGTTGAGCTGGCTCATCTCCCATTTCTGGTGTTTCCAATGGTAGAGGCACAATGGAAATTGCACGGCTGGACTGTAGTGCCTGCTGCACCCCTTGAATTTCAACCTTAATTTGATTGTATATCTCCTCCTGCTGAGCCTCTTGCTTCTTTGCTATCTCCAACGAAGCATCGTTCAGTGCTGCTACAATAAAATCGAAGTCATCTGAGGTGAGAGTAGTCTGCATTTTGGTCATAGATGCTCTTGATTTTTTCCAGGAAGAAGGCTTCATGGGGGAAACCTTCCTTTTCTTCGAGGGATCCTCCTCATCTCTAGGCGGTGTAACCTCACCTTTATTATGTTCAACTTCTATTCCATCTATCTCTCCGCCATATCCTCCTTGCTCAAGTGAGATGGAAGCAATCTTTATTGAGGTATTGCTTACGTCTTGGGCTTCTTAATTTTTCTTTGTCTTGCTGGGTCCAAGTGTATCATGCGCTTCTTCTGGACTGTCAATGTCGGACATCTCTGCAGGATCTACTGGAATGAGGAGGTTCTCCAACCTGTCTTTAGTAATCTCTTCTAATTCCTCATCTGTCAGCTTGTAGTAAGATAGAAGTTGTTGCTTTTGATCGTCAACGCGCGTTGCAATATAAATGAAATGGCGGTCTGTGCTGAATTTCATTAAAGGCCGAAACCTGTGGAGAGTATTCTATGTGATGCGAGGCTCAGACTAGATGGTTGTCTTCAGCTGGTTGTAATAGGTATGGAACACGACATTTGACTACCATTGCTTGTTCATGTCACTGGAATACCACAGTGTATTGAACTTCACGACCAAAGGTTCAAAGGGCTCTATGTCTGGGAAGGTCGCACCTTCCGGCATCTCCCAGGCGATGAAAGCGATCAGGATCAAAATCCAGCTGAAGTGGAATTCATATCCTTGATCTTGCACTTCCCTATAGTTTAGTTCCAACTGGTTCACCAAGTACTTCACCAAATTCATTTGTAGGCCCTCCATGCACTTCCCTGCGAGGTCGACTACAAAACCAGTCACTTGGGTGGGTTGGTTCTTGCGGACTAACTTTCCTGCGATCAATTGACAGGTTAGGTGCATTGCGTCGCTATGGATAGAGGCTATCTTGTAGCCTCGCGTTCCCTTCTTGACATCTCCAGAAGTGTCCTTGATCCTTTGTGCGAGAGCGTGGTCCATGGCTTTTCCAAGGTAAAAATCTTGTGGGTCAGGGCCTTGCATACCCAACCCTGTGATCCGATTGATCAATGTCAGATCCACTGTGATATGATAGTTTAACCACAAGTATCCTCCATGGTAACAAGAAAGCAACAACTTGACGCATGCATTCACTTCTTGGTGCCTTCCGAAGTGAGGAATCTTCATGACATTGAGCAGTGTGGACTACGAGAGGTTCATATTCCATGACTGGGGAATTATTTTGAAATTCTTTCCCTTTGTTCTGGTTAGGTACTTATGTGGTGCAAGGATGTTGTAGACCTTCCTGTCGCCGAGGTTGAAGTCGCTAAACTTCAGTGCTGCAATCTTTTCTTGATCTGCGTGAACTGCGCGTATCCCCTTTGGGAGGTACACAGTGACCAAAGAGTACTCAAATTATCTGGGCACACTGTCTCGATTGATTGCGCCACTCAGAGGTGGTAGGTAGGCAGGAAATATGCTCGGAATCAACTTAGCATTCGCGAGATCATCCCTGTTCTTGGTGTTTGCTTCTCATCGGATGGTCGAGATGGTCTGGCTCGAGCAATTGATGGAGAGGTTGGCAGTCCTCTCGTGGATGATGCTTGTACACCTGTGGATAATCCTCTCTCCAACATGACTCTTTCAGTCATCAGGTCGATCAAAAATTCCTCAACAACTCTTTCTGCAGTGCTCAACTCGTCCGACATACACAATCAGGGTTTAATAATCTTAGGTTCGGGAGGGGTAGCTTAGACACAGTGACGAGAGAGAGATCATAAGCACGATGATCACGGTATAAACTCAACGTAGTCCGTGGGCTCAAATTCTCAATTGGAAAAAGTCTTCTCGGTGCGTGGCGCGGTGGGATAAATAGGTAACTCGACAATGAGTTGCTTATAACAGGTATGAGGTCTTCATTAAATCTTGTTCGATCCGTTATGGCACGGTCCAATGGTCTGATGACGAACCATAATTTCCTTTCTTCCCGTTCGGAGCGTCGATCGAACGGTTATACTGTCTGAAATGACTATATTGCTTCGTCATGGCGAAGTGCCATGTGTCGTTGTTCTGATATCCCGACGAAGCTCCAATTCTACAAATTTTCCTTCTATGAGGTTCCCTCTGGGACTTTCTACAACTTTTAAATCTTATCCCTCTTCTTACTTAGATTTCTAGCCTTCTTTCCAGTGAGTTTCGTCTCAATATGTCTTTTTCTATTCTGATTCTTATTTTCGTTTGACATAGTCACTGCACGTTGTTGAGATTCTTTCCTAAGATTCGAAGGTTTAGTCTGGGATAAGTACTTCAGTCTTTTGTGGACCCTCTAGTGTTCTCTCAGCTTTTCCATCTGGGTTTCTAGTGTTAAATAGCTTCGATCTGCTCTCTTGTTCTTCAATCAAGTGTGCAATCCTTTTGATCATGAATTCTTTTAACTCTTGTTTCATCTAGTCCAAAACTTCTTCTTCTTTCTTTTGTCTGGCTTGATCTCTATCAATCCAAGGTTTTCCTAGTAACATGGTAAACGGGGTGTTGTCTTTAATAAATTTAATAATCTCAAAATCTTCTTTTGTCGAAGTTTCATTAACGTTCATAGGTATGCGAGAGAGCTTCCCACATAGGTTTATCAATTTTCCTCTGAATAGTCCTATTCCTCTCTAATGAAGGGATCATAGCAGGCTTCCCTATGGCTTCCCAAGTTCTTTCTGTCATGATATTCACTTGCGTTTCTTCATCCAGAATACAATCAATGTCGAACTCTCCTATTCTTTCTTCAATGCATTCTTTTTCCTTGAAGATCTCTGATAGTCTGATATGTCTATAGTCATTCAGGGCTTCGTTTATTTGCAAAAATACTTTCTCTCATTCTTCCTGGGATTCTGCCATTTTTAGATCTTCCTTAGGGTTTTCTTTATTCAGATTCATTTCTTCCATCTTAGCAATCATTCTAGGGCAATCCAACACTTCATGGTCCATAACTTTACAACAAATACAACTAGGTATTTTCCCAAGGAATTCATTAGCAAGATGTCCTGGTCTTCTGCAACTATAACAGAGGGTTAATCCTCTCTTCCTTTTAAATGATCCCCATATTCTCCCGTACCGCGCGCTAGGAGCATAGGAGCTAACCTGCAATAAATTCTCTCTACGATCCTGCATCCATTTGTTAGTCCAAACATTCTTTCTATGCATAGGTATAACATATCTTTCACTATTCTTATCAAATCTACTCATATCAAGCCTTCTTTCATCTATTAGTGCCCTAGTTTTCAAGCTAGGACAGAAACTATCAAACATTCCTAGATCCATACTTTAGAAAAAAACATTTCCACTTATATTACTTCTACAGAGAACAAAGCTTCTAGATTTAAAACTTTTCACTATTCTTACCTTTATCACAACATATAGCTTGCAAATGTTACCTCTTTTAATCAGAAGTTCTCACTTTTACCTTTCTTAGAGAACAAAATCTTTCATATCTCGCTTCTCTCCTTCAGATCCGCCTTCTTTTCTTCAGATCGGGCTTCTTTCTTTTAGCACAGAGCTTTATAAATCAATTAGAATACTGCGCACTAGAGCGACATATCTATGCACAAAGATTCCACAATTTCAGGATGAATCTTTGCACAAAGCTTCTTCTTTCATAATTCCCAGCAATCACAACTTCAGGTCCCAACACCGGAACCATTTGTTGGCACAGGGGCAGACCTGGGGTTCAACGCTACAACAACGCACCAACATATCCCTAAATACCGGCCCTTTCGACAACACCTGCGAAGCAGATGAAGTCTCACCCGAGGTAGAGGCAGGGGTAGTTGCAAGACTTAGGTGTTTGCAACCTTAGCTGGGACACAGATCTGTGATTGTACTACTTAATAAAGCACTTAGCACCGTCAGTTCGTCAATATGCAATCAATATCCACTTCGCTGATAAAACAGGGCTTCACAACATCCATACTAATCTAATGTATTTAAGCACTTATGATAGGTAAATAGATCAGATTGAGCAGATTAAGCACTAAGCATAGCCATATAGGTCAGATCTAATATTCTCGTATATCATAAGCACAAAGCATAAGTAGATCTATCTAAACATATCAAAGTACTTAGCAAATAACATGTGAACACATCAAGACAAGGCACAAAGCAACATAACATAGTATTTATGTGGTTCACCCCCACCCTGGGGCTACGTCCACCAACTCTTCTTCTTTATTGTATTCAGTCAATCGGTTACAAGCACAGAGCCTCAAAACCCTACTCCGCATAGGACAGAGATCTATGTAGCTCGCTAGATCCTTCTTCCTTGCGGTATTGTACAAGGCCTTCCACAGTATGTTACAACCACTTGCACTTAGCTCTGCAAGTCTCTCACAGTAGGCACAAATCCCTTACAATCCACACTAGCACTTAGCACAACCGGTCTCACATCACATAGATGCACTTCCACTTCTATCTAGCCTAAACATCTATTTATATATACAAAATAGGCCTACACATGGGTAAACCCATGGGCCGACATCCCAATCCCATTACATAATCCCAAAAACCCAAAAAGGGGCCGAGATCCCGTGATCTCTTCTTCGTCTTGTGCTCCTCCTTCGACAGGCTGTTGAAGTCCCAAAATCGGTCAACATGACCAAGAATCTCCCAAAACTTGGTCAAGGGCCAACAAATATCTTAGAGGAGAATAAGAAGAAAGAGAATCTTTCTAGGTTAGCTTGACCCCGTTTCCTAATTACTAAAGGGAGCAGGGAAAGAACTACTATAATTGATTCCATAAAGTGGATAGATAAGAAAGGAGATTTCCCATGCTCTAACTATGACTGAGTACTGGTCTTCAGACAGGATCCAGGTTTTCCATTATTAAATTAAAGAATAAATAAGGGAGCCAACAACTATGATTTAATGACATAAATCAATGAATAAATCCAACCTTGTGCATTGGGAAGCAATACATGGGGGGGACACCTTATTAATCATAGGAAGTTGGTTTATCATCCAACCTTAGGCTGGAAGTTGACCAAGATAAATCAGTCAACCTTCAATTTGCTCAAAAAGGGATAAGGACATTCATTCGAACTATAGGGTAAGTCATTTCCTATACAAATAACAAGTACTTTAGTATATTAAGACACTAATATCATAAGAATACTAATATCATAAGAATATTAATAGGCCTTTGGGTATACTATACTACATTATTATACATACTAATAATAATAGGGCTATAATAGGCGAGTTACTTAGTTATCGTCTATAGTCCTATAGAACTCTGCTCTGGAGTTCTATGGCACTTGAGAAACCTCCTTTAGTCACTTACTTTAAGGGAGCTTTTGGGAGATCTACTATATGGCTCTATAGCCTCTGGATCTAATTTTGGATAAAAGGATATCTCATTGAGCTCTAGAATATACTTAGTTGGATAACCTATTTATATGTAATCCTATTATATCCGTTATACTACTACATACTAATATATAACGTTTATTGTTAATCCCCTTAAATATACTACATTAGTACTTATTCCCCATACTATACTTATAATTCTAGTAATAGAAGGTACTTTAGTAATATTGTTATAGCTATATCATGGGATAAATCATACCGCCAATAGCCTATCTGTATCATATATTATCAAATAACATGGTTTATAAGAACTCTACATCTCTCTTGTTGGTACTTTTACCAACAAACCCATCCTTAACTACATATTGAGATCCAAACACCATTGACCTAGGGCATCCACTACACTTGACATCTAATTCACTCTCCTCTTTAACAATTCTTACTTAAACATGGGAACATAAAATCACATAAAAAAAAGAGCAACGCATATAGATAACTTCTCTTTATACCATTAGCGATTCAAGCCTAGTAGGCTAAGAACACAATTCAATTGCATCAAATTACTCAATCAAAAATACTTAGACTTCGGTAAACATAAGGAATACTTCAACAATATAGATATAAGGAACTTAGCAACTAGATAAGAAACTACGGATCAACTCTTGATCTTGCTTTTGATTTTTCTATTCTTTCTCTTGATCTTGCTTATAAGTATTTGTTGTCATAGAGTGACACCAAGTTTCCCTTGTCGAAAGTTTTTCTTTTAATATGGCGATCATGCCATGCCTTTTGTCGTGAATTCTCAATTGTCTGATGGTAGTGTTCTAGGAATCGTTCTTCTTCCAATCCCATTAGTTTTGTAATATAGGTCTGAATGGAAGCTTCCTCTGATGGTTTTGTGGATTTCACAATGAACATGTTGGGTATTAAAAACTTTGTAGGTGCCAATACTTCCTTACCATAAACTAGACTGAAGGGTGTATCGTTTGTTCATTTCTTTGTTGTTGTATTGTATTCCCAAAGCACAACTGGTATTCACTCATACCAAACGTCATAGTTGATTTCACAAACTTTAGTTAAGTTCTTTTTTCAAAATCTTGTTGAATGCTTCAATCGCCCCATTTTCTTATGGGTGATATGGGATACTGGAGTGGTGTTGTATCATAAATTATTTGGTTAAGGTATTGATGGTAGATGTTGCCAGCAGGCCAAAATTGGAAAGAAAGAGTTCATGAAGAAGAATGATAGCTGAAAGAGCAATTGTGGGAAAGAAAGCGTGCGGGAGGAAAGCGACAACTGACAGGAAGCACAACACGCGCGCATGCAAGAAGGAGGCGACAGATGGAAGGAAGCAACGAATGCATGTGGAGAAGGAAGACCTAACGACAATAGAGTTAGGGTTTTTGGTAAGAGTTTTTGTGTAAATGGCTAAAGAGCCCGATAGATATAAATATAGGAAAGCAGATATCAAAGAGAAGTTCAGAGATTTTGCGAAGGTTGAGGTTTACTACTGTTGTAGAGTTGAACTCGTTTTATGTAATTTTTTGATAAGAGAACTACTTGTAACCAGTGAGATAGGCGAGAGGTAGACCTCGAGGATCAGATCACAGGTTGAGGAGCCTAGTGCAATCTAGTTCGCCTCATGTAAATCTTACCGATCTAAGGAGAATTGTAAGCGCGAGGCGCAAGAACTGCAAAACTACCATAATAAGAGAGCCAAGAGAGAAATCTTTGTGGGCGTAGCCCCAGGATGGGGTGAACCACGGTAATACCTGTGTAATGTGATGAATGCATGCATATCTCTCTTTACTTTTGTTAGTTAAATGTTGAATGCGATGAATGAATGAGTTATTATACTGTTTAGTTCATTGTTGTTGCGTTATTAAATCCCGAAGGTCAGATAACAATAATTTGTAATACAACTCATAAGTAATGGCTCAGAACACAGACCCTCTTTCTCCTAATCAATCCTAGGTTGTAAACACTGAGTCTTACACCGACCCATAAAGCTATCTCAGGTGAGATTGTGTAGTGCATTCTGTGTGCTGTGTTGCCTTTTGGTTCACCAGAAGGGCCGATAGTTTTAGGCTTTGTTGGTACCCTGAAAGATACGAACCTCTAGTCAGTAGTGCAGAGTTGTTCGGTAGGTTAAAACCAACAAATGGTTTTGTTGCCGTTGTAAGAGGAACAAGAAATGATTGAGTAGATGAGATAGAACACATGCAGAAAAAAATGAGCGAAACTAGAAGACCGTTGAGTCACTAGAAGGGAATGTTGAGACCGTGGAACCCCACAAAAGAAGAAATCGAAGGCTGGTTGAGAACTAAAGAGCTAGAGTTTTCCCAGAAAGATAATAGAAACCGTAGCCTGATGCCTCGAAAATATCTGGATAAATACGTGTTTATGGATTTACATGAAGTATTTTTCTGTGATTTTCCTCACCTATTGCAGTAGTGGATACTAAGGTTGTAAGATAACCACGCGACAAACCGGATCCAACAACTAGATTGGACCCTAATACAGATTAACCAATTACAACAGGGGAACAACAAATTCACCCGTGTAGTCGACTTTTGGCTTGATAGTATTGTGGTAGGCTTCATCATAGAATTTGCAGTTGACACAACAAAGTCATACAACGCGACAGAGTAGGAATTTATACGTGGACCTCGCGAAAGGTACATTCGATCACTGTATACTTCGATTAAAATACTGCTATATAACAAAGGTGTAATGACGATGGAAGTAGACAACTAAACTTCCCTGCGTTCATGAGGGAAGGGGGGAAGCACTGGCGGAGGGAAGGATAAATGGCCGAAGGAGAGGATAAAGGCAAGAAGGAGGAGGAATTATTGGACCCGATCTTGATGGATGACGACCAACTTAAGTGGATCTTGGCATCACCTGGAATGATGCGTAGCGGAGTACCCTACCAATATAAGGTGAATACCAAGAAAAGAGTCGTAGCTGCAAGGGAGGGCTTGGAAAGTGATGAAGAAGAGGTAGAGGATCTCCAGGCTGTGGAGAAGATTGAGGAAATCCTGCACGCGACCTATGAGAGGAAAACAAGAGGCCCAAGAGCAGGAGGAGAAGATAAGCATCCTTTCCATATTAATGTTAGTGTGGAACCCATAAACCCATGTGAGACTAATACACCAAAGAGAACATCACCGTTTAGATAACCGAAGTTGGGAGGAAGTCCGATAGCGAGAAGCACATCTACCACAGGAACAACAATTGGAGAAGCCAGTTTAGGCAGTACTAGTCTAGTATCTACATCGCACGGGGGAGGTAACAATTCAGTATTTAGAATGGCAGGACATGAMCCCACGATCAGATTACCAGAATTTCAAGGAGAAGCAACAAAAGACCCGGAGAAGCATTTGTTCATTTKTGCAAATATCTGAGAGGCAAAACAAATAACGGATGAAGATACCAAACTTGCGCAGCTAGCGATCACGCTAAGAGACCACACACTAGACCGGTACATGAGTCTAGACACAAACAGGTCTTCTGGGACGACGAGGACACTGGCAGACATCAAGAAGCTACTGATTAATAAGTTCCAGAAGCCGAGCTCAGAGGACCAGTACATGAATGAAATGATTGAGATCTGACATAAACCAGGAGGGTCCGTATGGGAGATTGACCAAAKATTTAAGCGATTGAAGGGAAAGTTAAAATACCTTATGATCGAGATGAAACACTGGAATCTGTTTGTCAACTYACCACTCCCACACCTAAAATACCCCTTACGACAATAGAAGTTTCAGACGCAGGCCGAGGTGCTATAGGAAGCCTTGCAGCTAGAAGAGAACCAGTAACAGGAGACGGACCCGACCATTGAAGAATTGAAGGAGGATTTGAAGAACCTCACATTTCAATTGAATCAGAACAAGAACAAGAAAAAATGAGAAGTTGTTTGGTGCACCACATACAAGATAGAAGGACACCACAAGAACGAATTTCCAACATTCACGCAGTATATGGAAACAGGCATGCCAAACCCACTCCCATAGGGAGGATTATGGTGTGAAATATGCAAGAAATCGGGTCATGACCCTTATCACTACACAATGATGCAGAAATACCAGAAAGTTCCCAAGAGTTCTTATTGCATTTTTTGTAAGTCCGTAGGCCACGACAACAAAGATTGCAGAACTATGGAGTTGATGCAGGAGAGAACATCGGACGCCTACAGGGTACAGGCCGAAATGATGACTGGGAAAGCAACGCCACAGTTCAATCAATCCCCATCTCCATACAATATTTCACACCAGTAGTACAACACTACTCAACAACCATACAACAATACACAACCACAGTACAACTCGACGTAACCCCAGTATAATACCACGTAGTACAACCTGGCACCACCATATAACACACCGAGAGGGGACAAAGCAGGCTATCGAGGAGGAGGACAAGCCAGAGGAGGCTTCGGACGTGGCATAGGACCAATCACATGTCACAATTATCAGCAATTGGGACATTATGGAAGGGAATTCCAATTACCGCTAGCAACTTGTATGTACTGTCGTGCATCGGATCACGAGACAGAGGAATGCCCGATACTGTTAGTAAAGATCCAGGAAAAAAGGAACTAGAAGAACTAGAATTTTCAATGGATTTCAGCTGAAGCAAGGGAGGATGGACGAAATATCAACATAGTCACCCGTGGAGGAATGAAGACAGGAAACGACACAGCCTGACAAGAACCTGCATAGAACCAGTGGGTAAGGAAGAACACCGAACCAAGGAAGTAGTTCGATGCGCCCAAAGAAAATGAGACTTTTAAGGAAGCCAAACAGGAATTTCAGAAGAAGGACACAACGTCGACTTCCACTACGCAACCAACCCACAAAGCCCCAGAATACGAAATGCCGCCATCATTGGATCATACCAAAGTAATGTCACTCAAGGGACAAGTAAGTACTATCAAAGACTGTTTGCAGTCATGCACCAAAATATTAAGTGATCCTTCATCTGTGAAAATATTGCAAAACATCTTAGAGAAATGTAGCAACGAGACAGCACAAAAGCTAGAACCAAAGATTGGCAATCACCTACACACAAGGAGAAGAACAAGTAGGGAATTTAGATTGAATGCCAACATTGAGGATTTCAATATGGGAGATATCATACTGGACCTAGGATCCGAAGTAAATGTACTACCCAAGAAAACCTGGCAATGAATGGGAGAACCAACCTTGGTATATTCGTATGTCCAATTAAAACTAGCGAACCAGCACAGAGTCCTACCAATCGGAAGGCTGAAGGGCGTAATGATAGATCTTGATGGTGTGTGCACCAAAGAAGATTTTGAAGTCATCGAAATAGTAGATGGCACAACACCATACCCGACACTACTTGGTCTGGACTAGGCATTTGACAACCAAACCATAATTAATTTGAAGACAAGAAAAATGAGATTTTAATTTGGGGATTACAGTGTTATAGCACCACTAGATCCATCAGAAGGGGAAAGGTTCGTAGAACCCACTTGCCTAGACTTAGAGGAAATTGGCCAATTATACAGAACAACTGCRCGCAAGGAGGATTATGTAAACCCAACTGCAGATGGGGTACTCAGTTGGCGCAGTATTATTTCATGCGCTATGGATTCAGACATTGGGTTAGAAAACTGGTAGCAGAGACTACATGAAGTACCCACAAGAAGATGTGCAAGAATAGACCGCCCAGTACGATGGATAGGCATAGAAATCGTAGAACCACCCAGTTTTTGTGGACTTAATGATTTGGAAACATTCTTGAAACAATATGAAGATGAAGTATTAGAGAACTAGAGGCTACTAGCACTGGACTTAGCACTCAAGGCAACACCCGCCAGATGGTGGGGTGCACACAAGGAGACCATCACAAATTGGTACCAATGTAAGAGGCTACCCCAGATAAGGTTCGACGCAGCACAAAAAAACAACAAATAATAGAAATATGAAGGATTAGGGACACCAACGAAACACTTGATGGAGTGCGAAACGTTGTGGAAATTGACACCACCAGAGGAATGGCCTCACCACTTTATTCATACATTAGAAGGCATACCAACGAACTGGTATGCAGATCAGGAACTACGCAAAGGAACTACAACATGGGAGACATTGCAACAAAACTTCACCACCACTTTCTCATTCCAGCATGAGAACCCCAACATAGATGCAACTCTGAAACAAATCAGAGGAGTCATATTCATTGAGGAGCCAGACGTAGAACTTATTACCGAAGAATAATAACGAAATAAACAGATAGTCAAGGAACTATTGTCATGTTACCAGGTACAGGAAGACATACCGGACGAAGAGAACCCACGCGACATTCAGATTGCAGAAGTAGAAGGCGACAAAGATGTGAAGGGACCACAAATAGAATCTGAAGTTATTTTTGCGCCAATCAAGGTAAATAAAGTTAACATCGGTACAACGAAACATCCTAAAATGGCCAACATTGGAGACTACTGGGATGACCCAACAACAAAAATCATTACATAACTGTTGTGCGAATACAACGACTTATTTCCTACAACATTTATAGAGATGAAAGGTATAGCAAGCGAACTGGGAGAAATGAAAATACCTCTCAGACCCAAAGCGAGACCGATCAGACAACGACCATATAGACTTAACCCTATGTATAAATAGAAATTTAAAGAGAAGATTGACCGAATGCTCGAAGCCGACATAATTGAACTAGTCGAGGAATCAGAATGGATAATCCCGATGGTCGTACAGGACAAGAAACAAGGAAGAGGGATCATGATATGCGTTGAATTGAGGAAGTTGAACGATGCAGGCCTACACGACCCATTCCCTACACCGTTCACAGATGAAGTGCTAGAGAATGTGGGGGGACACGAAGCATACTCATTCACCGATGGATGCTCAGGTTACCATTAGATTAAGATAGCACAGTAGGATAGATACAAGACCACATTCGCGACGGAATGGGGATCTTACCAATATACAGTCATGCCCTTTGGACTGAAGAATGCACCAACAATCTTCTCCGGAGTGGTTATCGCAGCATTTAAAGAATTCATCCACCAGTTTCTCGAAGTATATCTGGACGACTGGACAGTCTATAGTCTGTTGAAAAACCATGTAGAAGTCTTACGCTTGATGCTAGAGTGATGCAGACAGTGTCAGATATCACTGAACATAAAGAAATGCATATTTGGAACATCGTTTGGGATACTATTGGGCCATATAGTATGAAAACAAGGGCTATTGGTTGATCCGGCAAATGTCGTCGTCATCGTTAATTTACTAGCGCTTAAAACAGTCCGTCAACTATGAGCGACGTTAAGACACAAAGGATACTATCGGAAATTTATCAAAGGATATGCGCAAATCACAACACCAATGGAAAAACTGCTAAGGAAGGATACAAAGTACCAATGGAACAATGAGTGTCAACACGGTTTGGATACCCGGAAGGAAAAGATGGTCACTATACCTATATTAGTATTTCCGGTCTGGGGAAAGGCATTCCATGTGCATATAGATGCATCAGTGATAGCACTGGGAGCTATCTTAGCGCAGATAGGAGAAGGAGACTTGGATCACCCGATAGCATTTGCAAGCACAAAACTATCCGACTTAGAACAGAACTATAACACAACAGAAAGAGAAGGCCTAGCTATGGTTTACGCACTTTAGAAGTTTAGACACTACTTATTCGGAAAACATTTTAAGATGTTTACAGATCACACAGCCCTAAAGTACCTAGTCAACAAGCCAGTGTTGGGGGGGAGAATCTGCCGATGGTTACTGTTATTTCAGGAATTTGACTTCGAAGTAATCGTCAAACCAGGAAAACTAAATGAAGGCCCTGACCACCTATCACAGGTCACAAATGGAGAAGAACCCACAAGCTTAGAAGACAACTTTTCGGATGTACAACTATTCTTGATACAAATTGTTGATGACTACTTCACAGAGATCATTCAGTACTTGAGAACAGGTACCGCACCGCAAGAGTATACCACCACACAGAAGAACCTGGTAGTTCGCGCAACCGACTATCAACTTATTGCATGACATCTATATAAAATGGGCGCAGATAGCATTTTACGAAGGTACGTGCTTGAGCATGAATGACCAAGGATTTTATCAGAATCCCATGAGGGATTGGCAGGAGGACATTATGCAGGAAAATCTATCGCGTAGAAGGTACTCCGCGCAGGACTATGGTGGCCAACGATCCATAGGGAGTCAAAAGAATACTGTCAGGGATGCGAT